>SJXQ01006122.1:93686-245491 GCA_006408695.1 Aepyceros melampus
GGTAGCAGGTCGTGCCGTCACCCCCGCACCGCAGACACTTGTCCTCCTCCTTCAACGAGTCCAGGTGGTGGTCACAGCCGACAACCTGCCAGGCGGAGGCGAGAGGAGACGCGAGAGACCCGGGGAGTCACGGTCACACCCGAACTGGAACCCTGGCCGCCCGGCCAGTCCAGGAGGCACGGCAACCATTCGCTGGCCAGGGGCGCCGAGTAAGCCTTGAACCTGGCCGGTAGCCGGTCATCCACCTCTCCTGCCTGCACGGCACCCGCATCCCCTTCTCCGGCAACAGCACCTCATTTTCCTTCGGAAGCCACCTCTCCCCCACAGCGTGTGGACACGGCTTCCAGGCAGTAGCGTCGAGCTGGTCAGCAGGCTGTACGCTCTGCTCAAGGCGCTCGGGGGAGCCCCGGGTGAGGGCAAGCCAGGGGCAACCCCAGGTCGCTGGCACTCCTGAGAACAGCGCCCTGCCCTCCAGGGGGAGGCCAGGCTGGAATGACTGAAGCCTGGGGCTGCTGGGCCATCTTCACAGCTCACCAGAAGAACTCGCCAGCCCTCAGCGGACCCAGAGGAGAAGAAAGCCAAGCGAGGAGAGATTTTCCAGAGCGTCAGCCAGGCCCCTGCAGCCAGCCAGCGCCTCCCTCAATGGCTTTTTTTTCCCCTTAAGTCACTTTTACTTGGACTTCTCTAACTTGCCACCCAGAGGCTTCCTCTTATTGCTGAGTTTTCAAAGGGCAGAGGTAAGAGGGCCTCAGGGCACTGGCGATGCAAGGCACCTTAGAGGTTAGTCTTGAGAAGGCATCATGGTCAGGAGAGCCTCTGGTGGGGGGGGCAGGTGGACACCCCGCAATGAGCCCCAAACCAGCTGTTGGGGGTGGCGGGGACAACTCACCCTGCAGCTGCCGTCCACACAGATGTCGCGTCTGCCAGGTTCACAGGGTGTCCCGTCTACAACGGCCTCCTTGTGCTTGTAGTAGAAGCTCTCCCCCTTGGGGATACAGTTCAGCTCACATTTATTGGGGGCTCGGTAAGCAAGAGCGGGAAGCTGAGAGGCTGAGCAAAGCTCAAGGCCTGTGCGAGCAACAGCGAAGTCGGGTAGGGGCCAGAAACAGGCACACACGTGTGCACACACACACAGGGAGAGGAAGTCCTACACCATCACACCCCCGGTGGCTCAAAATCCCACCACCGTCACGGGGGGGGAAAGGATCTTCTCCATGAAGTGGATACACCTCTGGGAATCAAGTCGAGGAAAAATCCTAGAATTAGGAAAAAGCTAGGCACTTGAAGAGGTCTAGCTCAGCATTACTATTTATAACAGTCTGAGTATCAGCTACTCATTAATTACTATCACTAGATCATTACACCTGTGGACTCTGCTATTAAGAACTGTGATTATGAAGACCAACCAGTAATGTGGGGAGATGGTTATAACAGAATGCAAAGTGATACCATGTAACAATCACAAATACATACACAGAGAGAAAGTAATGTGAAAGGAGCTAGAGAGAAACGCAAGCAGCAATCCTATGAAAAAGGTGGGTTAAGGCAATTTTCTTGTTTCAGTTTTTATATTTATCTATTTGAATAGCCCAGGAATGCTAACAGGATTGTAATCACCTCCACCACAAAGAAGGCATCCCTCAGCAACCCTTTTTAAACTTCCCTCTGTGGAGAAGGCAATGGCACCCCACTCCAGTACTCTTGCCTGGAAAATCCCATGGATGGAGGAGCCTGGTAGGCCGCAGTCCATGGGGTCGCTAAGAGTCAGACACCACTGAGCAACTTCACTTTCACGCATTGGAGAAGGAAATGGCAACCCACTCCAGTGTTCTTTCCTGGAGAATCCCAGGGACAGGGGAGTGTGGTGGGTTGCCGTCTATGGGGTCGCACAGAGTCGGACACGACTGAAGTGACTTAGCAGAGCAGCAGAGTATTGAGTAGAAAACGTGATTTGATTACTGATAGGACTAGAGGTCAGTATGGCTTCATGGGTCTTTGCAATAAAAGGAAAAGGTACGATATTAACCCATTATGGTAGATTATACCTGAAATCCAGAGCATAGGAAAAACTTTTAAATTACACACAGCTGTATAATAACCTTAACAACATAACAGAATCACTGACAAAGTAACAGCATAAAATGTCACAATATACAAGTAACAATATCTATGATGTTTGTGGAAATCATAAGGTATTTTTTTTTAAAATTAGAATATTTAGTAGAATCAACTGTCTATCCAATATCTTATCCTCTCTTTCCTTGATTACAGAAACCCAATTTTGTTCTATGGTGTAAAAGTTAGAAAACATTTTCTATAAACAGACAGTGAATATCTCTGCTTTGCAGATGACATAGTCTGTTGCAATTACTCAACAGTTTTAGTGTGAAAGCAGTCACAGACAATAAGTAAATGAACGTGCATGGCAGCAACCCAATAAAACTTTGTAAAAAAAAATAAATAAACTTCCCTCTGTTCTAATTTTTCTGTAATATTTTGTCTTGTTCAGTTGCTAAGTTGTGTCCAATTCTGCCATGCCACAGACTTCAACAGGCTTCCCCGTCCTTCACCATCTCCTGGAGTTTGCCCAAACTCATGTCCATTGAATCGGTGATGCCATCCAACCATTTCATCCTCTTGTCGCCCCCTTCTCCTGCCCTCAATCTTTCCCAGCATCAGAGTCTTTTCCAATGAGTTGGTTCTTAGCAAATTATCTTCAACATACCTTCACCTTAGGATCCAGGAGGAGCAATGAATGCAAACTACCCCACTGGGGCCTCCACCTCTAGCCAAGACCCCTACCCCAGCCCACAGCACACACAAGACATAAGATGTTCACTGATTCGGAATCCAGAGTGCCAGAGAGTTTCCAGGAGTCATCTACAGTGAGCAGTGAAAACTCATCCTGGGAAGGATTAGCCTACAGCATACTGACTCATGGAAAATGTTTTAATTACACCATGTTAGTGATTCTTGTTTTTGTTTTGTTTTCCTTGAACTGTATTGCTCTAAAAATTAATGACCTATACCCTCCTCAAAGTTACCCAGATCATGGCCTCCAGCCCCGAGATTCTGAGTAAATGAGCTCTTGCCACACCAAGCCCCCAGGCAGCCTAGCCTGCAGTTTGCCCAAACTTGGGCACAGGTCTCAACCCCACCCCACCCCCACCCCCTCAGCCCACCCCTGCACCCCACCCGGGGACTGCTGCCAGTGAGGAAGGCTTCAGGGAGCAGGCCAAACAAAAGAAGGCTCAAAACTGCACAGAACTGGCCAAGGCTTGGCCTGAACATTGTATACCCAGGGGGAAAGGATGGAAAAACCTCAAAATGGTCACCACTGTTGTGCTCTGCTGGGAGTACTGGAGGTTTTTCTTTAAATGTATTTGAAAACGCGTCTAGAATATGGTGAGGGCCTCCCAGGTGGCTCAGCAGTAAAGAATCTGCCTGCCATGCAGAAGACGCAAGAGATACCGGTTGGATCCCTGGGTCGGGAAGATCCCCTGGAATAGGATGAAATGGCTGCCCACTCCAGTATTCTTGCCTCGATTCGTGGGCAGAGCAGTCCATGGGGCCGCCAAGAATGGACAGAACGGAACGACTGAGCCCCATAATATGGTAGTGAGAACTGTGAAATGCAAAGTCGATGTAGCAAAGAGATTCCCCAAAGAAGGGGCCCAGCGTAGGACAATGCAGGGTGGGGCAGCAGGGCGCCTGAGGGACGCCGCACTTACCCCCGTAGTAGGGCACCCACTTGTAGCGCCGCCCCTGGAACTCTCGGCTGTCGAACTCCGAGCACTGCTCGGCCCTGAAGTCACGGGCGCCATCGGGGCAGCTCTGTGGGGAGGAGGGGGCAAGGGAGGGGACTTGTGGGCCCACCACTGGGGTCTGCTGTCCCGCTGGGCCTCGGGGAGGCCGGGCCCTGTTCCCCCAACCCCTGCTGCAGCTTCAGGGAGGCGGGGTCGCCTCCGCCCCCTGACCCAGGGCTCCTGTGCACCCCCTCCAGGGAAGGGGCTTGGGGTAAGGAGGCGAAGGTATCATTTCAGGCGGCAGGGTGAGGAAGCGACTGCCATGCACCCACGTGCGGAGGTGGGGCCTTCCCAAGGCCAGTATGTCAGCCGCGGAGGGGGTCCGGGGAGCTGTCCTCCACCCCCAGGGGCTGTACCTTACCTCCGTGCGGCAAGAGCGGTGGCTCCGGGTGGGACCCACGCAGCTGGAGCCCCCATCTCTCCTGCAAGGCGAGAGCACTGGGAAGAGCCAACCCCCACGACCCAGCAACCGCCCCTCCTGGGTCCCTCCCACAGCACCCCCTGACCCCCAGCTGCGGTGGAGCTACCCCGTGAGCACTGCTGGGCCAGAGGGGTGGCAGGACAGGAGGGGGCTCCCAAAACCCCCTTCAGCAGGTATAATGAGCCCTGAGTTCAGACCTGGGAGAAGTCCGACCCAGAAGGCTAACTAGCCTAGGGCTTGGCTAACCCGGGGCCACTCTACCTCTTAAAGCATAGTCCCAGAGAAGACTCAAATTCTGTCCTTGGAGATGCAATATATACCCACTTGGTAAGGTTATTCTGCCATTTAAGAGGAGTAAATGTGGATAAGACACTTAGAATAGTATCTTCTCTCTGCCTCTTCAGGGAAAGTTTTCAGGAACCGTTAAACCCCTGACAGGCAGAGCGTCATCGCCCCTTCTTTCGCGCCCTATGGTACTCAGAGTGCAGGGCACACAGCAGGAGCTTAATAAGTCACTTAGAGTGAGAGACATCTGTACTTGAAGAAGGGGCTGACGGCAGAGAAACCGCACACCTTAGGAACTTTTGAGGATTATTCGTTAATTCAAGAATCCATTACGCCTGCTGGCACTGCTGGAGAAGCTAAAGACTCAGGGGTGGATGAAGCAGGAATGGCACCAGCTCCCCGAAATAAGGCTGTCGTTGCAATCAGAGTGTCAGGATGCGGAAATGACTCGATTTCAAGTTCTCCACTGATGCTGCTCCCAGAACAAATCTGTCCTGTGGTAGGTTTTGCCCTTGTGGCCCTGGCACTGGCCCAGGACACCCAGCAGCTCCCCCGCGCCTGCTCTCTTTTAACAAGCTGGCCCATCCCCACCTTCCTACTCTGGGTGTAGCAGGGGCGCTCCCGGAAGCTGACGCCCCCTCCACAGGTCCGGCTGCACGGGCTCCAGTTACCCCAGGAGCCCCAGGTGTCACTCTGCCGCCTCACCTGGGGAGCCTGGAGGAGGACATACTCAGCAGTGGGAGTCAGCGCTTGGAGCCCCCACAAGAGTGCTCAGGGCTGCCCTGACACCCCCAGCCTTGGAGCATCGCCCTCCCCTGCAAGGAGCCTGAGACAGTGTCTCCTAGACCCGAGCCTTCAGGACTGCAGCTCCCCCAGGCACCCCAACATCCTCATTTGTGGAATAAGCCAGCTTTCACCATAAGGAGCTGGGAGCCAACCCAGCCTTCCCATCCGTCAATGCCGCCCCCACCAGCAGCCCCTACGTGCCCAGTACAGTGGGCAAGCCGCAGGCAGAGAGCTCTTCCCTGATCGTGTCTGACCGTGACATCCCCTGGCTGGGCAGAGTCTGGTCTGAGAACCAAGATGTCTACAAGCATGCCCTTGAATGGAATCCCTGGACCAGTAGAGCATGCCTCCCAGGAGGGAGATATAAAAGCACAGGAGGAACGGCGTGTCATCAGGTAGGATGGGCTCCACGTGTGCGGGGAATGCCGTCCACCTGCAGCGCCATGTTTGTGTAGCTCTGGCCTAGTAAGAACTTAATCTAATCGTGTGCATATGTGTGTGTGTGTGTGTGTGTGTGTGTTAGGATGGGGTGGTGATTTCTTCCTGCCAAGCTGTGGCAGGGGCCCTCAGGAGTCCCCCAGTATCCATCCTCCCCTTCTCCCATTAAGAGAACCCTTGACTCCTAGCTGGATAGCTGGCTGCCCTCCCACCCAAGTTCGTTTCCCAGGTTTCCTGCAGCCAGCCACAGCTTTGTCACTAAATTCTTGTCAGTGAGATGTACATGAAAGATGCTGGGTGGCAGCCTTCCTAGTAGCTCAGCTAGTAAAGAATCCGCCTGCAACGAGGGAGACCTGGGTTCAATCCCTAGGTTGGGAAGATCCCCTGGAGAAGGGAAGGCTACTCACTCCAGTATTCTGGTCTGGAGAATTCCATGCATTGTATATACAGTCCATAAGGTCACAAAGAGTTGGACATGACTGAGCGAGATTTTCTTTCCTAGCAGTCTCCAGTACAGGCATATTGCAGAGATATTGTAGGCTTGGTTCCACCAAAATAAAGCAAATATTGTGATAAAGCAGATCACACAGCTTTGGGAATTTCCTAGTACTTGTGAAAGTTGTTTGTACTATACTAGAATCTATTAAGTGTGCGATAGCATTAAAAATAATATATGTACCTCAATTAAAAAGTACTTTATTGCTAAACAAATGCTAGCCATCACCCAAACTTTCAGCAAGTTGTAATCTTTTTGCAATGGTAGCATCAGAGATCATTAATCAAACATCACCATAACAAACATAATAATGATTGAAAAGTTTAAATATTTTGAGAATTTCAAAAATGTGACAAAGTGAGCAAATAAATGCTATTGGAAAAATGACATTGATAGACTTTCTCAGCACAGTATTTACCACAAACCTTCAATTTGTAAAAAAAAAAAAAAAAAAAAAGCACTAGCTGCAAAGCACAATAAAGCATAATAAACAGAGTGCCTGTAATCTCCTTAAGAGATAGCTTGTGTGTTCATTTGCCCTTTTTCTTAGTCCTCCTATACTCCTTCCTGCTGGTTGGAAATCAGATGTGATGGCTGGAATCAGAACAGCCTTCCAAACTATGTGGTAATTTAGGGACAGAAGTTTCGAACACTGAAGCAAAGGTACAAGAATCCTGGAGCACTTGGTGAGACAGAACATCCCCAGATTTCTGACCATGCGTGTTTATGAGAGAGAGGAATCAGGCCTTTTTTTGTTAAAGGACTGTCATTTGGGACTCTAACAGGAAAATAATCCTAATGGATGCAGGTTCCCACCAGAAGGATCTGGTACCCTGCAGCCGACTTCAGAAGTCCACATGCTCCACACATATTCTCTCATTTACTCCACAGAACAACCTGACCATCCCGGTGCCCGGAAAAGGGCGCAGAGAGAGGGGGAGCCATTGCGAACAAGTGGGCACAACAGCAGGGTGGCTTCACTCCAGGCCTCTGCTCTTGTACCAGGTTCCCACTAACCTCACCTGCGGAACCAAGGGGGACACTGGATGAGGCCTGAGGAGCTGGACGGGTGTTAGACTTGCTTTCTTGCTGGGAGGCAAAATGTGGATTGGAAGTATGTCCTGTTTGTTTGAAGGGGACTTTATTTTAGGGCATCACAACATAATAATCTCTAGAGGAAAAGATCCCTGCCATTTTCCCTAGAAAGAACTCAAGTTCTCATGCGGAAAAGCAAACTGCTCCTCATGTAGTGAGCCTCCCGCCCCATCCCAGGATCTCGGGTGAGGATGGAGGTCTGTGCATGCGCAGATTACACCCAGCGCTCTTCTAGCGCCCCAGTGCCAAACATCTAGTTATCCTTGGTTTATAATAAAACCATGAACCCTGAATCAGAACAACTCACACACGTTTGCTGAACCAGATACAAAACCAAGAATGAAGGGCCAACTAGATCAAAGTCTGAGCTTTCACTCTTCAAATCATTTACCCTTCACTTCTAAGCGGGCCAGATCTCCAAGCTTCTCAAAACCAGGATATAAAAGTGTGCCGTGAAATTTAAACTGAAATTTACTTGATCAGTTCCTATTTTTAAGGGGAAGGTATTGAGTGTTGGGGGTAGAGGGTGACTTTCCAGGGATGATAAGCACCTCCCCCAAGACTCATCACTGTGAAAAGTCAGTGTTGGTCGCTCAGTCCTGTCCGACTCAGTGCGATCCCATAGACTGTAGCCCACCAGGCTCCCCTGTCCATGGGATTCTCCAGGCAAGAATACTGGAGTAGAAAGCCATTCCCTTCTCCAGGGGATCCATCCCAAGTCTCATGCGTTGGAGGCAGATTCTTTACCATCTGAGCCAACAGGAAGATTCATCACTACAACATAAGAATTCTGGAAGCGGGCCATGGGAACTGCTGTTTTCTTATCCTGCCGGCCTCGTCCTGGCTACTATTACCGCTGACCAAGGCCTGTTTGGATGGCAGTCTCACTCCTGAAGCACGAGGCCTGAGCCTCCTCAATCCACCCTCCCTGCCACCGGGCTGGGCCTACTGGTGTCCACACGGCAACAAGGGGCGCCCCTGCCACCCAGCCACCTTGTGCGGTCAGGACGGGGTGGGGCAGGCATCCTGGAGCTAGCCCTGTCCTATAGTCTGACAAAGGGAAGCACGTTCAGCCAGGAGCAGCACAGACGCATCTCATTTCTCTGTAATTACCCAAACCACGAGCGGCATGATGGTGTGAAGCCAGAATGAGCTGGTCTGGTCCACCCTCACCTGGGCCTGTCCTCACCTGCCTCCTGCCGCCCTCCACACCCCACCAACTCCTCCTCCAACCCCCACCTGGGCAACTCAGGAAGCCCCCTTTCCTGCCGCACTGTTTCCCTGGGATCACCTGCCCAACGTGCTGGGGTGGGAGTGGGAACAGAGCAGAAGCAAGGAGACTGGAAGACCCCTGGGAAGCCTCCCCTGACCAGCCTGGGGCGGGGGGCAGTGAGAGGTGTGATGTGTTACTCCTCCTTAATCGACCATTCATTCTGCTCAAGCTGACCCCGGTCAGCACTGAGAATGATCCTGTGAAAGGTTGGGGAAGGTGGGGAGGGGGTCCTGCCACAGCTAGAATCAGCCTGAGTCATGGGGGGGAGGGTCCTGCCCCCAGTTACAATCAGTCTGGGCTATGGAGGGGGCGTGGGTCTCACCCCTAGCTACAACCAGTCTGGGCTATGGCGGGGATCCCGCCCCCAGTTACAGCCAGGCTAGGCTATGGGGAAGTAGGTATTGCACCCATCTAGAACCAGCCTGGGCCATGGAGCAGTCCCACCCCCAGCTATAACCAGCCTGGGCCATGCAGGAGGGTACTGCACTCAGCTGGAGCCCGCCTGGGCCACACCCTCCCCCAGAGGTCCCAGTCCCACTGCTGCTGCTGCTAAGTCGTTTCAGTCGTGTCAGACTCTGTGCAACCCCATAGACGGCAGCCACCAGGCTCCCCCGTCCCTGGGATTCTCCAGGCAAGAACACTGGAGTGGGTTGCCATTTCCTTCTCCAATGCGTGCAAGTGAAAAGTGAAAGTGAAGTTGCTCAGTTGTGTCCGATTCTTAGCGACCCCATGGACTGCAGCCCACCAGGCTCCTCCGTCCATGGGATTTTCCAGGCAAGAGTACTGGAGCGGGTGTCATTGCCTTCTCCGCCCACTCCCACTACCCAGGTGTTTCTAAGGGAGAAAGCGCCTAACAGGCCCCAGGTTACTTCAGATACCTCATTTCACCTGCATGCAACCTGTGCGTGGGTGTCATTTCTCTCCAATTTAAAGGGATCTAAGATCTGATGATCTGCTTTGCGTCACACAGCTGCTAGGAGGTGGCTGAATTTCACCCCAGTGTCCCGACACTGTCACCACACACCCCCCCAACAGCCACCTGAGCCGGGACCTCAGTGCCACTTGCAGCGAGGCCCTCAGGGTGTGGCACTGAGGAGGCAAGGGCCATGGGGTAGCAGAGGTGAGCTGGGGACACTGGAAGGCGGTGGAGAGGACGTAAGGGAGGGGGCTCTAGCCCACTCTCTGCTCTGACTGAGGCCCACGCTAAACCCACTGCCCACTGCTGACACCCACCCCTGCCTGCCCCCTGGCTGGAGGAGGACTTCTCAGCTTTCACTCACATTCCACAGAGACAGCATCACCCTGCCCCTCTCCCAAAGCAGTGAACAGTGTGGGTCCATTCTCAGGGGTCCTCCTGCAGGGCTCAGGAGGCAAGGCTGTGAGCCTCCCCCGTGGAGCCCTCTTCCAGAGGTAGATGGAATCTGTGCCCTCCATCCCATCAATGCAGCCGAAGCCGGGCAGGAGCAGCTCCAGGAACAAGCCCTGCTCAGCACACGGTCCCCTCCCCCAAGGTAGGGCCTGTGATCTGGAAGATTCCCTGTACCTCCTTGGAACACAGGTAGGTTCTCCAGGAAGCCTTGTCCCTCAGGCCCCTGGTAATGAAACAGTTACTGTGATCACGGCTGTCTTCCTGTATCCACTCTCTGAATTTTCACTATTAAGGTAGCCACTAACCACACGAGGCTGTTTAAGTTCATTAAAATCAAATGAGGGCTTCCCTGGTGGTCCAGTGGTTAAGGATCTGCCTGTGCAATGCAGGGGACACTGTCTTGATCCCTGGTCTGGGAAGATTCCACATGCCGCAGCTGAGCCTGAGTGCCACAGCTGCTGAAGCCTGTGCGCCCTGGAGCCCGCGCTCAGCAACGAGAGAAGCCACCGCAATGAGAAGTTCATGCATGGCAAGTGGAGAGTAGCATGCACGTAGCAACAGACTCAGCCCAGTTAAAAATAATTTTAAAAATCAAATAAGATTCAGTTCCTCAGTTGTACTGACCACATAAACCCAGTGGCTATCTTATTGGACAGCACAGATGCAGAGCATTTCCATCATCTCAGAAGGTTCTATTGGACAGCCCCGGTCTAGATGCTAGCCCCAGGGGCCGTGGAGAATGGGCCTGGCAGCCCAAACCTCTAGGTCCAAATAGCCCCCCCATTGAGAGGCAGAGAAGTTCGTTCAATAGGCAGGTGGCAGACGTCTAGTAGGATGGCCATTTGGCCCTGCTCCTTGGCTGGCGCCAGCAAGGATCCCTCTTCCTTCCACCGTGATAGACCACCCCTCCGGACCTCCGCAGCATTAGCAGCGCGCCCAGAACCTTCTGAAGGAGGGATGGGGCTGCTGGGAAATTGCCAATTCAGCGAACTGTGCCCCAAAGCCAGACGGGAAGTCCTGGGCACCAGAGGTTGCAAGGTCCCACCCGTCTTTGAAGGCGCTCAGGCTGAGGGTTCGCCTCTTCCCGCCCCACCATCCAGACAGTGGCCTTCTCTTGGAGATGGCGCCGCGGCCACTGGCTCCAGCCGTCGGGGGCTCCGACCCGCGGCGACCCTGGGCGGGGGTGGGGGCAGAAGGAAGGGTCACACTCACCGAGGACCCGGGCGCGGGGGCCAGCAGCAGGGGCAGCAGCAGCAGCTGCAGCAGCCGCATCCGGCCGGGCCTGCGGGAGAGGTGGGGATTGGAGCGGGCGGGGCGGGGACGAGGCACCGCCCCACCCACCCGAGCCCCGCGCTCCCCGCCGGCTCCCGGGCCAGCACGGACGTGGCTGCCCCCTCCCTCCCCCGCACGTGCCCACAGGTGACCCGGACACCCGCAGAGGGCGGAGGGGACGCCGTGGGGCACAGCGGAGGCTCATACAGTGAGGGAGGGCAGGCCCGTCTACAACTGGCTTCTAAAAGTTCAAGAGTAACTTCTTTCAGGGTTTCAGAGGGAAGAAAGGAGATTAAAAACACTGGTTAAAAGTCGGGAGTTCAGATTCAAAGCAATCAGACTCACTGTTTTCATTCACCAAGAGATCCTTTTTAAAAAAACCATTACATCACTTGTTTTAAAACTCGTAAATAAAGATGTTTTTTTAAAGCCTCTGCAGGTACTTTAAAAACTTAAATGCTTTGAAAATGTTGATTGTATCTTACTTTAAACCCAAGACAGCATTTCTCTGCTCCGGAGAAGCTCCGCAAGCAGCCTCCCTAAGCCGGTGCGTGGGGGTGTGGGTGTGTGTAGAGTGAGTGCAGAGTGTGCGCATGAGTGCAGTGTCTTGTTTGTGTGCACATAATGCCTGTGTGGTTTGGCGTGTGCGAGTGCAGTATGCACTGAGAAAGTGCAGTCTGGTGCGTGTGCGCAGTATGTGTGCAAGTGTGTACATGTCACCGTGCTGGAGAATGACATACACAATGTGCCCCTTTCAGTAGCAAACATTAAGCAAGTACCGACTTGTATGCTTAAGTTTTAAAATCTGTAACTCCACCATGGTTCTCTTTAATTTTTCCTAAGCATAAAATGACTTCAGTTTACAAGAATAAAATAGAGCGTACTAAGCCAAGTTCAGCCAAATATAAACTGGCACATCTATGCTGCGTTAATTTAGTACTAAGAGTGATTCACGTAGGCATCATTTTCACTGCAAACCAGGGGTTCCCGGGGCTGGCGGGGTGAGGGGTGACGGCCCGGCCTGGCTCTGCGACCCCTCGTGGAAAAGCCGCGCGCACGAGGCACGGGGTGCCTGGGGAGCCTCGTGCTAGGGCTAACGACGGAGATGCTGCTTCTCTGAAGTAGAGACTGCCTTCGCGGGGCGGGGACGAACGCAACTAAAGGAGAGACAGCAGAGAGGACAGGAGAAAAGAACTTAAAGAGTTGCTACTGGGAGCGGCGGACGCGCGCCGGACGTCTAGGGGCCCCGCGCCCTTCCCGGCCCCCACGCGAGGATGTCCCCTGCGCCTGCCCCCCGAAGGAATGGACCCGCTGCAGCCCCCGAGGCGGAGAGGGGCGGCACCCGGCTCGGGCGCTCCAGGGCCTAGGCAGCACCAAGGAAGAGGCGCGCGGTCTCCAGGACCCTGTGCTCCGGAACGGCATCCGACGGAGGGCAGAGCAGAGGAGGCGGGAGGGTTGGCTTGGGCAGCCCGGGGTTGCGTCTATTTGAGCCCGGCCCTCTGCCCTCTGAGGCTCCGAGGTTTCCTTTTCGCTTGCGACCTCCCCCATCCCGGCCCGAGGGCCCGCAGCGCGGAGCGGGGACCCAGCGAAGAGTGGGAGGCAGGTCTCCTCCCAGGACCCCCACTTCCTCCGACACCGCTCTCCCCGGGAGCCGGGGCGGGCAAATTCCTGCTGCAGCCCAGAGGGGAGCCGCCCCAGGCCCTCGGGTCCCGTTCCTCCGCCTCCTACCTGTCTCCAGGAGCCTCGGGCGCGAAGGGCCCGCGGGACCGCTCCGTCGGTGCCCGCCCCGCCCAGTCTGGGAGGTCGGCCCGGTCGCCTGGAACGCCGGCGGAGGCTGGACTTCCTCCCCGCCCATCCCCTCCTCATCCAGCTCAGCTGTCATCCATCCCCGGTGACCTGCGATGCCCAGGGCCTCCGTCCCTTTGGGTCTGTGCCAAGGCTTGGTTTGCCCTTCATATTTGGTGCTGGCAGCAGTCCCATTTCCTCTGCACCCAAGTCTTCCGGTCTGTGCCATCCTTCCTCCGCACCCACCTTAACACAGCCGTCTGTGCAGCCGCCTGCTTGTCTTCTACCCCTGAATTCTATGCTTCCGCTCTATTCAGTTTCTCCACACACAAGCTGCTGCTTCCTACCTCTCAGCCACCACTTCCCACTGCCTACAATGCCAAACCCCCTCTGACCCGGCAAACTCCTACTCATCCCTCAAGATCCGCCCAACATCATCCGCTCTAGAAGCTTCCCCACACCACCTCAGGCAGCTAGTGGCCCCCTGCTTCCTCAATCTCCACCTCTGTCTGCTGCAGTTTTCTGGTGCCACACCCTGCGGGCTCGGAGTCTCCCTAAGTCAGTTCTGAGGTCCCTGACGATAGAGCGTGCGTGCATCCCTGTCACCTGCGTTCACAGCACTAGTTGGGATCAAGGTAAGAGCTAATTTTCCTTCCTGGTTGTCTTTCTTAACCAAGGCACTCTGTCTTGTCTGCCATCTCTGTCTCGGAAAGTGGAAATCACCTATCCTCAGAAAACTAGCCCTGATCCTGGGACACGTCAGAGGTGGGCGATCAAGAGGTTGGCTCCTTTTCCCTCATCCTCTTCTGCCTGCAGCCCCTTTCCTAGCCCAGCTGTTGGTCATTTCCCACCCCCCGCCCCCGGCCTCCTGAAGAGCAGGGAAAAATCACCAGTGGGGAGCTTACCCCCTCTTCAGACCTGCAGCTCTGGCAACTCTTCTCCCTGGACCATCACGGATGCTCAGACAAAATGCTTAGTAAAGCACAAGCCTGTTCAATTTGGCCCATTACTTACCTATCCCTGAAGAGAGGAGACGCAGCAGCTGTGCAGCTGGGGCCCCCTGGGGACTTGTGTGAATTCTTACACAAAGCTTGGTAGAGAAAAGGAAGTGGGAGTACCCCAAACCTCTCTAGAAAAGGAAAAATCGTTTCTCCCATTCAAAAAGCCCCACTCCCTGCCTGCCTCAGCCAGGAATTTTCTGAGCTTGGTCAAAGGTCTCTGTAAAGTGGGAGGCAGCTGCTTCTCTTCCTGTGGGGGGTGGGCAGTCAAAGCACCTTCCTGATCTGTTTCTGGTTTTCCTCTCTGATCCCTTCTTCTCAGACACCCAGGTTCCTTACCCCACACCTCAGCTGCAAAGGAGACCCAGAGGCTGGGGAGGTAGGTCCCTGGACCCACGGGCTCTGGCTGTTCCTAGTTCGGGCAAGCACTTGCCTTTAAGCCTCATGTTCCACCACCTCAGAGGAACTTGGTGACCACAGGGCCCAGCACACACAGTCTTTGTTCAATAAAAAGAACGGTGTGCACAAAAACATGGTGGTTTAGAAAGAAGATTCCAGAAAAAAGTGTAAGGCCTCTCCCCTAGTAAACCCCCCTCTGCCCTGGTCCTGTGTCAACCCTGGGTTGCAGCATGGGGTGGCAGAAGGAGGTCTGCCTCTCACTGTGTGTGAACTCAGGCAAGTCATGTCACCTCCTTAAGTCTCAATTGCTCACTTGAGCTTCACATGGAGTGTGGCGGAGAAGGGAAGTAACTGGCTTCTATAAAGCCGCTACTAGGTGCTCAGTAAGCGTGGGTTCGTTCTGTCGCCTGTTCCCTCCATCTCTATCCTGGATTCCCTGCATCTTGGTCATCCTTGTAGATTGCAGATCCAGGGACACAACCAAGTAATGAATGGCCAGACCTCTCTGTGAGGCTGGGTTGGGACTGCAAGCAGGAGAGGAGGGAGATGGCAAAACCCCAAGAGCTCCCAGGATGCACCTCCTCCAGGGAGCTTCCTTCCACCCGCCTGCACTCCCACGACGCAGGGTTCGCCTTAGCACTGTGAACTATTGCAGTGACATATTTGTCTCTCCTCTTCCCTCTAAGCTATGAACTTTGCAAGGGCAGGGGTCTGAGTTTTTCATCTTTGGACCCTGCACCAGGGCTCCGTAGTGCTCCTCCAGAGAGTGGTGCAGGAAACACGGTTGACTGACAACCTCCTGCTGNCGTCTACAACTGGCTTCTAAAAGTTCAAGAGTAACTTCTTTCAGGGTTTCAGAGGGAAGAAAGGAGATTAAAAACACTGGTTAAAAGTCGGGAGTTCAGATTCAAAGCAATCAGACTCACTGTTTTCATTCACCAAGAGATCCTTTTTAAAAAAACCATTACATCACTTGTTTTAAAACTCGTAAATAAAGATGTTTTTTTAAAGCCTCTGCAGGTACTTTAAAAACTTAAATGCTTTGAAAATGTTGATTGTATCTTACTTTAAACCCAAGACAGCATTTCTCTGCTCCGGAGAAGCTCCGCAAGCAGCCTCCCTAAGCCGGTGCGTGGGGGTGTGGGTGTGTGTAGAGTGAGTGCAGAGTGTGCGCATGAGTGCAGTGTCTTGTTTGTGTGCACATAATGCCTGTGTGGTTTGGCGTGTGCGAGTGCAGTATGCACTGAGAAAGTGCAGTCTGGTGCGTGTGCGCAGTATGTGTGCAAGTGTGTACATGTCACCGTGCTGGAGAATGACATACACAATGTGCCCCTTTCAGTAGCAAACATTAAGCAAGTACCGACTTGTATGCTTAAGTTTTAAAATCTGTAACTCCACCATGGTTCTCTTTAATTTTTCCTAAGCATAAAATGACTTCAGTTTACAAGAATAAAATAGAGCGTACTAAGCCAAGTTCAGCCAAATATAAACTGGCACATCTATGCTGCGTTAATTTAGTACTAAGAGTGATTCACGTAGGCATCATTTTCACTGCAAACCAGGGGTTCCCGGGGCTGGCGGGGTGAGGGGTGACGGCCCGGCCTGGGCTCTGCGACCCCTCGTGGAAAAGCCGCGCGCACGAGGCACGGGGTGCCTGGGGAGCCTCGTGCTAGGGCTAACGACGGAGATGCTGCTTCTCTGAAGTAGAGACTGCCTTCGCGGGGCGGGGACGAACGCAACTAAAGGAGAACAGCAGAGAGGACAGGAGAAAAGAACTTAAAGAGTTGCTACTGGGAGCGGCGGACGCGCGCCGGACGTCTAGGGGCCCCGCGCCCTTCCCGGCCCCCACGCGAGGATGTCCCCTGCGCCTGCCCCCCGAAGGAATGGACCCGCTGCAGCCCCCGAGGCGGAGAGGGGCGGCACCCGGCTCGGGCGCTCCAGGGCCTAGGCAGCACCAAGGAAGAGGCGCGCGGTCTCCAGGACCCTGTGCTCCGGAACGGCATCCGACGGAGGGCAGAGCAGAGGAGGCGGGAGGGTTGGCTTGGGCAGCCCGGGGTTGCGTCTATTTGAGCCCGGCCCTCTGCCCTCTGAGGCTCCGAGGTTTCCTTTTCGCTTGCGACCTCCCCCATCCCGGCCCGAGGGCCCGCAGCGCGGAGCGGGGACCCAGCGAAGAGTGGGAGGCAGGTCTCCTCCCAGGACCCCCACTTCCTCCGACACCGCTCTCCCCGGGAGCCGGGGCGGGCAAATTCCTGCTGCAGCCCAGAGGGGAGCCGCCCCAGGCCCTCGGGTCCCGTTCCTCCGCCTCCTACCTGTCTCCAGGAGCCTCGGGCGCGAAGGGCCCGCGGGACCGCTCCGTCGGTGCCCGCCCCGCCCAGTCTGGGAGGTCGGCCCGGTCGCCTGGAACGCCGGCGGAGGCTGGACTTCCTCCCCGCCCATCCCCTCCTCATCCAGCTCAGCTGTCATCCATCCCCGGTGACCTGCGATGCCCAGGGCCTCCGTCCCTTTGGGTCTGTGCCAAGGCTTGGTTTGCCCTTCATATTTGGTGCTGGCAGCAGTCCCATTTCCTCTGCACCCAAGTCTTCCGGTCTGTGCCATCCTTCCTCCGCACCCACCTTAACACAGCCGTCTGTGCAGCCGCCTGCTTGTCTTCTACCCCTGAATTCTATGCTTCCGCTCTATTCAGTTTCTCCACACACAAGCTGCTGCTTCCTACCTCTCAGCCACCACTTCCCACTGCCTACAATGCCAAACCCCCTCTGACCCGGCAAACTCTACTCATCCCTCAAGATCCGCCCAACATCATCCGCTCTAGAAGCTTCCCCACACCACCTCAGGCAGCTAGTGGCCCCCTGCTTCCTCAATCTCCACCTCTGTCTGCTGCAGTTTTCTGGTGCCACACCCTGCGGGCTCGGAGTCTCCCTAAGTCAGTTCTGAGGTCCCTGACGATAGAGCGTGCGTGCATCCCTGTCACCTGCGTTCACAGCACTAGTTGGGATCAAGGTAAGAGCTAATTTTCCTTCCTGGTTGTCTTTCTTAACCAAGGCACTCTGTCTTGTCTGCCATCTCTGTCTCGGAAAGTGGAAATCACCTATCCTCAGAAAACTAGCCCTGATCCTGGGACACGTCAGAGGTGGGCGATCAAGAGGTTGGCTCCTTTTCCCTCATCCTCTTCTGCCTGCAGCCCCTTTCCTAGCCCAGCTGTTGGTCATTTCCCACCCCCCGCCCCCGGCCTCCTGAAGAGCAGGGAAAAATCACCAGTGGGGAGCTTACCCCCTCTTCAGACCTGCAGCTCTGGCAACTCTTCTCCCTGGACCATCACGGATGCTCAGACAAAATGCTTAGTAAAGCACAAGCCTGTTCAATTTGGCCCATTACTTACCTATCCCTGAAGAGAGGAGACGCAGCAGCTGTGCAGCTGGGGCCCCCTGGGGACTTGTGTGAATTCTTACACAAAGCTTGGTAGAGAAAAGGAAGTGGGAGTACCCCAAACCTCTCTAGAAAAGGAAAAATCGTTTCTCCCATTCAAAAAGCCCCACTCCCTGCCTGCCTCAGCCAGGAATTTTCTGAGCTTGGTCAAAGGTCTCTGTAAAGTGGGAGGCAGCTGCTTCTCTTCCTGTGGGGGGTGGGCAGTCAAAGCACCTTCCTGATCTGTTTCTGGTTTTCCTCTCTGATCCCTTCTTCTCAGACACCCAGGTTCCTTACCCCACACCTCAGCTGCAAAGGAGACCCAGAGGCTGGGGAGGTAGGTCCCTGGACCCACGGGCTCTGGCTGTTCCTAGTTCGGGCAAGCACTGCCTTTAAGCCTCATGTTCCACCACCTCAGAGGAACTTGGTGACCACAGGGCCCAGCACACACAGTCTTTGTTCAATAAAAAGAACGGTGTGCACAAAAACATGGTGGTTTAGAAAGAAGATTCCAGAAAAAAGTGTAAGGCCTCTCCCCTAGTAAACCCCCCTCTGCCCTGGTCCTGTGTCAACCCTGGGTTGCAGCATGGGGTGGCAGAAGGAGGTCTGCCTCTCACTGTGTGTGAACTCAGGCAAGTCATGTCACCTCCTTAAGTCTCAATTGCTCACTTGAGCTTCACATGGAGTGTGGCGGAGAAGGGAAGTAACTGGCTTCTATAAAGCCGCTACTAGGTGCTCAGTAAGCGTGGGTTCGTTCTGTCGCCTGTTCCCTCCATCTCTATCCTGGATTCCCTGCATCTTGGTCATCCTTGTAGATTGCAGATCCAGGGACACAACCAAGTAATGAATGGCCAGACCTCTCTGTGAGGCTGGGTTGGGACTGCAAGCAGGAGAGGAGGGAGATGGCAAAACCCCAAGAGCTCCCAGGATGCACCTCCTCCAGGGAGCTTCCTTCCACCCGCCTGCACTCCCACGACGCAGGGTTCGCCTTAGCACTGTGAACTATTGCAGTGACATATTTGTCTCTCCTCTTCCCTCTAAGCTATGAACTTTGCAAGGGCAGGGGTCTGAGTTTTTCATCTTTGGACCCTGCACCAGGGCTCCGTAGTGCTCCTCCAGAGAGTGGTGCAGGAAACACGGTTGACTGACAACCTCCTGCTGCCATGCCTCAGGTCTACACCACTCTCTGCAGGCGCTCTCTGCCCCGATCCCTTCTGTTTAGCTTTGCTGCATTTCCCCCGGTAGATCTCTTGTGCGTCTAACCTGACCTGACACACAGGGCTCTCGGTTACAAACCACAGAAAAGGACACAGCTAACTGAGAAAAGTTCTTCAGAGGAAAGACACTGGGAGCTCATAGACTTGACAGGAAGCTGGAGAATCAGCACAGAAATGGGCTGGAATCACAGAATGGTCACAGATCATGGCCCAGGACCAGTGCTGGTTAGGACATCCCGCTGGACACCTGACTGCTGCTACCGCCACTTTTAGGCAACACAGACCCTCGCTGCCCCCAGAAAAAGCCCCGAATGGTCCTTGCAGACTCTAGCCCCAACAGGAGCATGCCGGCAACCCGACCTCCAGGACCTAGAAAACAAGACTTGGCAGGTCCCTCAGATGGGAGTTTAGGTGCTGGGTTAGCCCGGAGAACAAATGTGGCTCCAGCACTCAGTTAGCCTGAACTTAGAGAACAACGCTTCTCTCCTTTCTGCTCTTTTGGGTGGTGGTTTATTAATTTACTCATTCCTTGAATACCTGAGTGCCTACTCTGCTGGAAGCTGGGGAGAATAAACATCTATTGGTGATAAACATTTAACAACCAGCTCCCTGGAGGACAGAAAGCACTGCTTTGTAGCATTGATCAGTTTCCATGGTGTAAACATCCCGCGGCTGTTTTCAAGCTACTGAGGCAGTGTCACTAAACATAGGGTTGTGCTGTCAACTCTCCCAAGCCATGGGCGCCAACACACAGACTGTCCTGCCCTTGGGGAGTTTACCTTCCAGTGAAAGTGTCCAACTCTTTGGGACCCCATGGACTATAGAGAATTCCAGGCCAGAATACTGGAGTGGGCAGCCTTTCCCTTCTCCAGGGGATCTTCCCAACCCAGGGATCAAACCCAGGTGTCCCGCATTGCGGGAGGATTCTTTACCAGCTGAGCCACAAGGGAAGCCCTACCTTCTAGTAGGGTACTGCCTTCTACCCTTGTGTGTTACCTTAGAATAAAACAAATCTTACAACCTGAATATTCAAATATTTCCACTATAAAGGTCACAACCAGACTTCCCTGGTGGTCCAGTGGTTAAAAATCTAACTGCCAATGCAAGAAACATGGGTTTGATCCCTGGTCCAGGAAGATCCCAGATACCACAGGGCAACTAAGCCTGTGCATCACAACTCCTGAAGCCCGAGCCCTCTAGAGCCCACAAGCCACATGAGAGAAGCCTCCACAATGAGAAGCCTGTGCACCGCAACTAGAGCAGCCCCTACTCACTGTGGCTAGAGAAAGCCCACACCCAGCAGTGAAGACCCATCACAGCCAAACAAAACGCAGCCTGTGCTACAGCCCACCCGGAATCCAAAAGGAGAAAAGAACACTTCACATTTGAGGATTTTTCTGTCTCTACTTCTCCCCACCCTCCAACACATGTATCCATTTCCCTTGCTAGAGTCATTCAAAGTTGGGGGGTGGGAAGGAGAATGTTCAAGCCCTCAAGTGCCAGTCTGCACCCACTCCACCCCCCAACCCCACCCCACCCTGGTCCGTGGGAGTGAGACGTGAGATGCGTAACGCTTACTGTAGCTGATGGGGCTGTCATACACCTCCTGAGCTTGGAAGGGAGTTGTATCCTCAGAGCAGGGACAGAATTACTGGTTCCCCGACCTTTCCACTGACACAATGGCCATCCAGAGACAAAGAACTGAATTCCTGGGACGTCCTTCCGTGCCCTGGGGCCTGAATCCAGGTCCTGGGACAGGGACCCAGGGGGAGGTTGAGGCCTTGTGAAGACCTTGGAGTGTGGGCAGGACACTGCCCGGGGTGGAAGAGCCCCAAGAGCAACAAAAAGGAGGAAGAGAAGTTTTCCAGAAAATTTGTCCTGATTGGCTCCCACACAGCCACTCCATTCTCAAGATCTCATCCTCTTCCTTCCACATGGACACACACACACACACACACACACTGCAAGAATCTGGGCTACAGTCTCCTTCAGAGAAGCCACTTGCCTGAACTTCCGGAGAAGTGCAGGGAACTGGTGTGAGGAGGCCCCCTCGCCCACCGTCTGCTTCCTGAGGGGGAGGGGCTCTGCCCCAGGCCCCTAAAAAGCCAATGTGGGCTGCAGTGTGGGCCAGCCCCCAGGGCACAGGCCTGGAGGGTCCCTCCAGCCTCTTATGGGTGGCCCGGCCTCTGGTGCACAGCTGGTGTCTCGTGGCTGCGTAGGGTGGCCTCGGTGCCTCATCGTTGCAGAGAGTGGGCGAGGGGTATCATTCTCTGGGTGTGGTCCTGGTGTGGGCTGGGCCTTCCCCGCTCTGTGCCTGCTGTCCCTGTGGGCTGCCAGGGAGGGGTCCTGGATTGGGACCCCCAGAGGCCAGCAGCTAAGACTCCTGAAATCCTCTCCCCTCGGTCACACTCCATTTCTCTCCCAGGGCATTTCTCACCTCCCCTGCTGCTTCAGCTGCTGTATCTGGATGACTCTCACCCAGAAACTGAGTGATGTCTGTGCCTTGTGCCAAAGTCAGAGCAGCAGCGCCCTACAATTCAGAAGCAGCCTTTCCAACACTCAGCTTATCGAGGGGAAAGTAATAACTTTTATCTTCTTGCTGTGCTTCTCTAACCAGTACATTTCAGACCCATTACCCTGGACTCCTCTTTCAGAGTATAATGCTATTTAAAGATAAGGGGTGGTGTGGTTACTTCTGATTAAAATAGGCACACAGACATACAACATGGATTAAGCTTGAGAATATGATGCTAAGTGAAATAAGCCAGAAACAAAAAGATAAACATAGTGATTCCACTTCTATGAGTTACCTAGAGAAGGCAACTTCCCAGGTGGCCCTAGTGGTAACGAAACAGCCTGCCAATGCAGGAGACTTAAGAGACACGGGTTCCATCCCTGGGTCGGGAAGATTTCCCTGGAGGAGGGCATGATGACGCACTCCAGTATTCTTGCCTGGAGAATCCAAGGGACAGAGGAGCTTGGCAGGCTACAGTCCATGGGGGTTGCAGAGAGTCAGACCCAACTGAAGTGACTGAGCATGCACACAGAGAAGGTGACTGACTCATGGAGACAGGAAGTGGAATCGTGGTCACCAGAGGCTGGGGTCAGGAGCAGGGGAGGAATAGGGAGTTAGTGCTTAACAGATACAGTTTCTGTTTAGCAAGATGAAGAGTCCTGGAGATGGATGGTGGTGATGGTTGCACAACATTTTGAATATAAATACCACTGAACTATACATTAACAAATGATGAAGGGACTTCAGGGGGCTTGGGTTCAACTCCTGGGCAGAGAACTAGATCCCACAAACTGCAATGAAGAGTTCGACTGCCGAAACTAACACCCAGCACGGCCAAACAAACAAATATTTTTTTAAGAAAAGATGAAAGGAGTTCCCTGGTGGCCTAGTGGTTAGAGGACTCTGGGCTTTCATTGCTGTGGGCCGAGTTCAATCTCTGGTTAGGGAACTGAGATCCTATAAGCCATGCAGCTTGGCCAAAAAAAAAAAAAAATTAAGATGGTAAATTTTATGTCATGGGTGTTTTACCAGAATAAAACAACAAAATGCATTGTGAAATAAAACTAAAACTTTGATTTTTCTTAAAACTCTGGAGACACTGCTGCCTGTGGCTGCCACCCTGGACTGTGCCCTAGACCTGCAGAGTCCCTCATGATCCTCTGTTGCTTGAGCAACTTTAGTTAGAAAATTTGAGAAAACTTGCCTGCACTTTACAGGAGAGAAATCAGAAGTGCAGAGTGGTGCTCCAACTTACAGTGCCCTTGTTCTGGAGGTAAGAAGCACAGGCCTTGGCTCTAGACCTGCCAAGGCAGGGGCAGCCTCTCCCACTTTCTGGCCCTATGTGTCTGTGACCGTTACTCACCTTCTCGAAGTTTCCATTCTCTCACCTGTGAAATGAGGACAACCTTACTCACTGGTGAGGTGAGGAGGCCCGAGACAATGCGCGTGACGGGCCCTGCGGAGGGTCTGGGCACGCCAATAGTAAATGCTCCACGGACATCGGTTTTAGGGGCAAGTACATTTCTCTGGGGCTTTTTTTGTGTTAAATGAGGGGTAAGAAGAAGTATCAAGAACCACACTGTGCTTTATTCCTCGTGCATTCAATGTGGTGACACTGACCAGGGACAAACCCATACGTTTCTCAAGATGTCACAAAAGTGCCCTGGGGGAGCAATCCTGTTTGGATTCAGCCCCGAGCACCTATTTATAAATACTAGGTCTTTTAAGCGGATAAGGCCAACTGACCTCGGGCTTCAGAATCTCCACACAGCCTTATAAACAAGAGCAAAAGTGGTTCATGTTTGTTCTTACTTAAAACACATTCCCACACATGTGCCTTGTTTATGTATCATTCTGCATGGAATTCCCCTCCTGTGGACCCCTAATCCACCTATTACTTCACTCATTCAGCAAACATTCATTGAGTCATTTCTAGGAGCCCCAGATGGGTGGGTGAACGCATGCACTCAGCTCCCTCTTACCACCTCAGCCAGTTCGTCCCCTTCCCTGGGGCGTGGGAGGGTTTGAGCGGCTGGAAGGCACACCTCTGTGGTCCAAGTGAAGGTGCCCACACTGGTTTGCTCAGAGGCATCAGGGGTGCATGAGACAGTTTCCTCTGCTGGCTTCCCTGTCCCAGAGCCAGTCTGCAGACAAAGGCTGTCTGCTCTGAGAATAACAAAGGAGGGTGTCGGGGAGACTGGGGTGGGCCACAGGAACGTCAGCCCTCAGGGAGATGGAAGGAAGAAGCAGGTCCTGGCCCCTCACCAGCCAGAGACAGAATCCTGGAGCAACAGAGTCTGGGAGCAAGGGGCTTGTCCTGTGAGAAACTGGCTGGGCAGAGGCACAGGGAGGGGCTGCGGGAAACAGCTGGCTTGGCTGAGATCCCAGTGGGGAGACGAGGCCAGACTTGTCTCCAGTCCTGGCGGGCAGGGGCTGGGGCCCTCTGAGGGGGTGGCCAGGCCTCTCCTGCCAGAAGGCTGGAGAGCAGCCAGGAAGATAGGCAGCGCCTTCCAAACACCCAGGGGCCGATGAGGGGGTGTGGTCCAGATGGCTGCTGGCCACTCCACCCAGCCGCCAGCTTGGCAGAGCCAGCTCCTAGGCCTGGTCCCTGGTGAGCTCCAACTGCAACAGGGCCGCTCTGGGCCAGATCACCTGCCGTCCTTCATGGAAACATTCACCAGTGCATTTGACTTGAAAACAAAAATCAATTTATGTAGAAATTAACAAATGCTTGGTTTGCCTTGGTGAATCATTTCTTTTAATGACAAAAGTTGCATAATCACTTGTAGAAGTCTATGACTTTATTATTTACTGGTTTAAGTCATGACTCTATTGCGCAAGCAAGGAAAGGAGGAATTCTAATCCTTGTTGGTTAGAAATAATTCTCCAAAGAACGGTGGGACAGTGAGAGGAACCGGGTCCCTGTCGCTCCTGAGGGTGGGCCACTCTGGGCTCACTGCCATGTATCCATCAGACACCAAAGGAGTGTCCTGGCCTAGAGGGCAGGATCCTACATCACCAGAGTGAAAGGGGTGAGGCCACTGATAGCACATTAACCCCTAGGATGGCTGGCTGCACCATGAAAGTGAAAAGTGGGAATGTTAGTCACTCAGTCATGTCTGACTTTTTCATCCCATGGACTGTGGCCCCTCAGGCTCCTCTGTCCATGGAATTTTCCAAAGCAAGAATACTAGAGTGGGTAGCCAGTCCCTTCTCCAAGGGGATCCTCCCAACCTAGGGATTGAACCCAGGTCTCTTGCATTGTGGGCAGATTCTCTACTTTCTGAGCCACCAGAGGTTCCCAGCAAAGCTGAAGGCCTTAATAAACTGTCATGGAAACCAGCTCCAAATGCCAGGGAAGTAATCCGAGAAGGCAGAGTAGCCACATTAACAGAAGTGAAGCCCAGCCCAGCTCTCCCAGTCCTGCCTTAGAGAGAGCACAGACATGGAGGAAATCAGTGTGAAAGCTGACACCCTCCAGGAGTCTTCAGATGTTGCCCTCAGACTCCCATGCAGGTTACCCAGGATAAAAATGCCCTTTCTCTCCCGCTGGAATGTTACTCAAGCCTGATGACCTTTTCAAATTGGATGACCTTCTTGCTGGACTATTCCAGAGAGGACCTCAGAACTGGGAGGGAAAGGGGCAGGGAGGCTGGGTTAGGGGGTCTCAGAAACAAGACTTCCCAAGGAGATACCACGATGGCAGAAGGTGGCATGGAGGTCATTTTCAACATCTCAGAAAATCCGAAGGAATCACACATTCACACCTATCTGGCTCAAGCAAGTTAAAACTCGGTCATCTCATTAACTTTTACAGTATCTTATGGCAGATGTACGTAGATTCAGTGAGTAGACAGAAAATCAAATTATTTCCTAATGAGTTATTCAGTTCTTGGTGGACAAAATCTCTGATAATCTAAGCGAAAGATAAAAGTTCAAAAAAAAATCTCTCTTCAGTTTCCTTGACAGATATGTAATAACCACATCAGGAGAGGAGGTACCAACCCTTAAAACACTGTTAAATTCAGGTATTTCAGTTCAGTTCAGTCGCTCAGTTGTGTCCGACTCCCTGCGACCCCATGAATGGCAGCACGCCAGGCCTCCCTGTCCATCACCAACTCCCAGAGTTTATTCAAACTCATGTCCATCGAGTCGGTGATGCCATCCAGCCATCTCATCCTCTGTCGTCCCCTTCTCCTCCTGCCCCCAATCCCTCCCACCATCAAGGTCTTTTCCAATGAGTCAGCTCTTCGCATGAGGTGGCCAAAGTACTGGAGTTTCAGCTTTAGTATCAGTCCTTCCAATGAACGCCCAGGACTGACCTCCTTTAGGATGGACTGGTTGGATCTCCTTGGGTGTAGTATAAATGCATTTGTCTAGCTGCTAGTGTTGCTTCCGCTTTTCAATCACCCCTGTATGTATACCTTGCGGTTCAGTGGCCCTGACTAGCTCTGCTGCTCAGGAAAACAATGTGATCAGGATTTCACCCTCACCTGGTGGTGTTCTATGGTAAAAGGGTAACAAAATCCCTTCCTTTTGGAAAAGGAATTGACCTTGGGTTACTGCAGAATGAAAACAGTTTTAGAAGGGAAAAAAAAAGACAAACTGAGGCAGTGAGAGTACTTCACTTTCTCGCCTCAGAATTCAAACCTAGTTTGAGGTTCTTCTGTCTCGCGCCTTTAGAGGGCACAGCAAAGCAGGCATGGAAGGGCCAGCCCACGTAAGACAATCAGTTTCTGTCAAGAACAAGAGGCTCTGTTGTTGAAAGTTCCCTGTGGTAGGTCAGTCATCATCCTCCACAGTTTCTACAAGTCATTTAATGAAGGAGGTATGTTTAAGTAAATACGGAAACAGAGTTAGTTAGCAAATTAGGTTTCCCTCTGGGAAACCAACACTTGAATTCAAAATCCAATTTTCCTCGGGTATCTCCCACGTTCTTCCTGATTTTGTTTTTCGTGTATGCTCTTTGTCTTCTTGCCAATTCGGATTCTTCCCAAACTCAGTTCAAATGTTATGTTGCTAGAGAAAACTCTGCTCTTAACCCCTGTCTTTCGTGGATCCTTCCTTTACCCTGCATTCCCATTCAGACCACGTAGTAAATACTGTGCTTGCTTGTACTCAAGCATGCTACCATTTCACTTTTAACCAGATCCTAAGTACTGGTGGGCAGGGTCTACCCCGACTTCCGCACACAGAATTCCCAGGGAGAGCGGTTGGGCCACAGAAAACTGCGGTACCTACCTAGTGATGCAGGAAATCCAGCCTCATTACTCCTGCTTCTTAATCTGCTTGAGTCATTCTTCCTTCTCAGCAAGAGCATCATTGTCAGGGGCCCTAAGAATCAGATACCTCTCAGCTGATGAAGACAAATCATGACGCTTCTCTGGCCAGCTCTAGTGACACTGCCTACAAGATTCAGAAAATCAAGTGATGCTTGATTCTCACAGGAGGGGAAGAACACCTTCTTT
Source organism: Aepyceros melampus (assembly GCA_006408695.1). NCBI lineage: Eukaryota > Metazoa > Chordata > Mammalia > Artiodactyla > Bovidae > Aepyceros > Aepyceros melampus. Next base: position 120,715 of record SJXQ01006122.1, read on the forward strand.
GCTCTTTGATGCCCTTGGCCAATGTGCCCAGGAACTCATCCACCCCTTCTCTGCTTCTTCTGAAGACAATAGGCTTTTTTTTTTTTTTCTGCCATAGACTTATTTTTGACCAGTAATTCTCAACATTCTGTAAGGAATTCTCTGTGTAGAAACAAAAGGCTTTGTAGAGTGATTGGACAACATATGTTATACCAGGTCAATAAAAATAATATTGCTTTTTTCCATCACGTGACCTAGGTAATAATTTTTTTAAGATAATCCTCTGGCTTATAAAATCTCTGCACTGTACAACATACATCCTGTAAGTTATCCTGACAGTCTTTACATTGAGTTAGATGTTTTCTAGAAAAAATATTTTTCAGAAATGTATTAAAAATAATTAAGACTCTCATAAATAGATTTAATACAGTACCCTTCCGAGGTGTGGCCTGCTCGTCAGTATGGCTTCATTTATGAGCGAAGGAGGAAGCAACGCATGTGTGCTTCTGCTTCCTGATACTGGCTGGAGTTCTCAGTCACCCGGGAGAACTTTCATGTAAGGAGACGGGGCACACCTGGAGTCATGCAGTCTTTATTAATTTGATAAACAACAGGAAAACCTGCAATCATCTATCAAAATTATATCTTAACCAAGAATTTGAAAGGTAAGGACTTCCCTGGTGGCTCAGATGGTAAAGCATCTGTCTACAATGCAGGAGACCTGGGTTCCATCCCTGGGTTAGGAAGATCCCCTGGAGAAGGAAATGGCAATCCACTCCAGTACTATTGCTGGAGTACTGGAAAATCCCATGGACAGAGGAGCCTGGTAGGCTACAGTCCATGGGGTTGCAAAGAGTCGGACACAACTGAGCAACTTCACTTTCACTTCACTTTAGAAAGATGTATTCGCAGTCCGTCTGAACTGTGTACAAAGCAGTGTCTGGAGAAACAGAAGCCAGGCAATGAATACGTGAGGGTCAACGATTCCACAGAAACTCACACCTGGCACCTTGACTGTGTGGTGAAAATGACAGTCCTGTACGCACTGCTCTACACAGTTGACTAGGAAGCTGTCTTGTTGCAATGCTTACTTGTTTTTAAAGGAAAACTGCCTCCTGGGTAGTCTTTCCTGCTACACAGGCCAGGCTGAAGTGCTAGCACCAGATTTCAGGGTCCATGGTGGACCCAACTACTTCCTCAGGGAGATGCTGAAGCTGTCAGAGGTCCCAGGAAACAGCTTTGACATTCAAGAGGCGAGTTCACTTCCGCACCAGGCCGATGACCTTCAATGCACAGATCTGACGTGTTCTGTGCAGAGAGGACAGTTCTGACAATGCCATCCAGATGACCTGGAATGTGAGTGCTACTGTGGTCTTGTTGGTACACCTTGCTCTGTAACTTCAACGAGGGTTGTGAAGAGCTAAAACCATGTTTTTAAGTCTCCAGTGTCTGGGGACTTTTAAATTCAAATCTCTTCTCAAACTCCTACATTCAGGACACCCTTGGTGTTGAAAACAACAGATCAGATGGTTTTTTATATTATCCAAAAGCAAATTTAGAGAAAAAGGAATTTTACTGAAAGGGCTGGTTTCTGGAAGAATCAGGTCACCTCTGTAACATACATTTTTAAGCCCTCAATAACAGTAATCATGAAAAAGGGTTTTGACAAGTAGACGGTATTTTAGAGAAGCTAAAATGGTGTTCACCAGAAAACAAGAGACTGCAGCTACACTGAGGATATATTTGATTCATTTTTGCTTCCTTAGACTCCAGCACCATGCCAGGAACAGGGAAGACATTGAACAAAACCTTTCTGAGTGGTTTCTGAGCTCATTTTCTTTAAGGCTAGATCATAAACAGGCGAATACGAAAGGCCAGGCCCTGGGGGTCAGGATCAGAGGCTTCCTTGAGATGTCTGACCCTGCGAGATCTTATGTGGTGGTTTAACTTCTGTCTTACCTTCTACAAATTATGATTAAAACTACATATATAAAGTCTGCTGAGGCCAAGAAAAAGCCAAGGACTAACACGTTATCTGTTTGTAACATAAGGAAGGTTTTTAAAACCAAGAACACTTGAAAAAATGGAGATCCAGGAATTTAAAAGCAAAACCAGCACCTTGTCAGTTGTTGCTTCTGTAATGCAATCAATACATTGTTCACTTGTGATTTTCTTCCACGTTGCTCGGAAAGATTCTTTTTCTGATCAGAGTTTAGTCATTTATAATGAGTGCTGTGATCCAAGACTGCACGCTCACCTGGTGAGAATCAGAAACAGAGAAGCGAGCACTTCTTTGAAAAAAAAAATGCTCTACAAATCCTCCAAATATGGTTGTAATTTCCACAGGCTGGCTTATGGCAACATTCTGTATGTAAACACTCTGTGCAGGCCAGTCAGATGCAGACATCAGTGGGCGCCATTCCTCCCACTCCCCTCCCCCCACATAAAGCCGTCAGCCGGGCTGGTCATGCTTTGTCAATGGGTCTGGCTCCACAGTCACCCCTCGCCCATGTATGAGGGCACATCTTCAGCGGAACTGCTGTTTTCTCTGGTGTCAATCTATTTTTCATGGTGGAAGACTAGCATTTTGATATTGCTGAAACTGACTTAAGAAGGTTCAAAGGAAAATTTCTGCATCTAAGTGGCAATTAGAAGAAATAAGATGTTCTTCTCTCTGTGCTGAGATGTGGCTCTGTCTTCCAGAAAGTGACAGGTTCACTGCAATCTTGCTACATAGGCCAGTAACACATAGGACGGATCTGAACACAATCACACACACCACACATCCTCTTCAAAGGTAAACCCTTCATGAAGGCATAGCACATTTGGGAGCCTCCCACAAATAAACTACTCAGGGCTCCCTTCAAGACTGCTTCAAGTCACATAATGGAGTTCAGGTGGCTTTGCTGTAGCTTGTTGAATCGTGTCTTCCTAGAAGAGACTATCCATGTTGCCACATATCTGAGGAGAAAAATGGCATCTGGGAGAAAGGGAGCTAAAGGGAAAAGAGAGAGATGACAAAACCTACTCTCAAGCCCCAACTTTCTTGGCAGAGCTGTAATTTTCCCTGCGGTTCTCACAGCCCAGGAGCCAGTTTTGACACACAGGGTAGTAGTGGCACATTACTCCTCAAGTTAATTTCTTAGAAGAAATTTTCCGTAACAGAAAACAAATCCTCTAAGATGGTGACTGCAGCCATGAAATTAAAAGACGCTTACTCCTTGGAAGGAAAGTTATGACCGACCTAGATAGCATATTTAAAAGCAGAGACATAACTTTGCCAACAAAGGTCTGTCTAGTCAAGGCTATGGTTTTTCCAGTGGTCATGTATGGATGTGAGTTGGACTGTGAAGAAGGCTGAGCGCCGAAGAATTGATGCTTTTGAGCTGTGTTGTTGGAGAAGACTCTTGAGAGTCCCTTGGACTGCAAGGAGATCCAACCAGTCCATTCTGAAGGAGATCAACCCTGGGATTCTTTGGAAGGAATGATGCTAAAGCTGAAACTCCAATACTTTGGCCACCTTATGCGAAGAGTTGACTCATTGGAAAAGACACTGATGCTGGGAGGGATTGGGGACAGGAGGAGAAGGGGACGACCGAGGATGAGATGGCTGGATGGCATCATGGACTCAATGGACATGAGTTTGAGTGAACTCCGAGAGTTGGTGATAGACGGGGAAGCCTGGCGTGCTGCAATTCATGGGGTCGCAGAGTCAGACACGACTGAGCGACTGAACTGAAACTCCACAGAAAACCCAAAGCAGATCAAATGAGAGCTGGAGAGAAAGCAGCAGGAAGCTAAGGGAGAGTTGGCCTCTCTTCAGCCTCAGGGGGAAACCACATTTCACACAAATGCTCACAGTGTGGCCACCATGGCTGAGGGCTGGCTGTGGTAGGAGCAGGGGTCTGGTCCCCAGGGCTGAGGGCTGGCTGTGGTAGGAGCAGGGGTGTGGTCCCCAGGGCTGAGGGCTGGCTGTGGTAGGAGCAGGGGTGTGGTCCCCAGGGCTGAGGGCTGGCTGTGGTAGGAGCAGGGGTGTGGTCCCCAGGGCTGAGGGCTGGCTGTGGTAGAAGGGGTGTGCCTGGCAAAGCTTCATCCAGAGGTGCCATGTGCCCACAGCCAGTGACTCTATTTCTGTTCATTGTCCAACTAAACTGCTCAGGGGCTGAACTCGGAGGCCCAGCTCTCACAGAGGTACACTGAAACGAAAGGTAACGTGGAAGGGGAAATACAGAACACCCGTTTTGAGCTGCTTGAGGAATCGCTTGGATCCTTTCCTTCACGGGACTTGGCCTCATCTTGTCCCACTGGCTGCTGGGGACCTCTCCTCTCTTCTCTTGGCAGCTGGCTCTCCTCCAGACTCTCGGTTCTCCCTCAGCTCACCAAGGGAAATAACGCTGTTCTTCAAGCTTTGTATAGATACAACTGAGTTGTAAACTTTATAAATCACTGGCTTTTGGCTATTGGCTCAAATTCCGACCTACTGTCAAGAGACAATGGTTGTAGTTTTAAAAAAAAGAAAGAAAGAAAGGAAAAAAATCAGGACAGAAAAGTGCTTCACGAGCAATTTTACTCTTCTTTAATTCTACTGTCTTTGGGCACACACTGTATTTTGCTATTGAAGAAATTATGACAGCAGGGCTGAGGGCACTGATTCATGACACATTCTTTGTGCCACACAAAGAGCAAAATCCTATAACAACCGGACCATCTGCTACCACAACAGGGCTGTCTTATTCACTGCACAGGACAAGTGCTCGTGAGGGGAGTAAAGGGAGAGAGAGGGAAGGAGGGAGGCACTTGGGGGCAAGTGAACCTCCCGATATGCCTACAAATTAGGAATTTGGTGGAGAATCCAGAATTTACCTAAGGGTGATAGGGAATTGTTGACTTATAGTCCCATTATTTCCAGAAATTACTGAATTTGAACTTGAGGTTAAGACTTTTAAGATAAAGCAACCTCAAATAAGTTCAGACTGGCCTTGGGAAGAAATGGCAGCCACAGATAGTAATGCGCTTCAGTGCTTGAGAAGAAGTGTCAAAATCAACCTATACCTCTGACTTGACTCAGGTGAAAAAAAGTCTTATTTAAAAATGGTAAGTCTGCAGCAAAAAGTCTGAAAGTTTGAGTCCCTTCCCATCTTTCCATTTTGCTGCTGGTGCCTGCTCTCCTTATGGTATCTCCCGAAAAGGTTCAGAATTCAATACACATTTATTAGGTTTATTTTCAATATGTAGCTTAAGATGAAGAGTCCTGTTTGGTTTAAACCATTTCATTTAACCTTCTGGTAATGGTAGTCCTGAGAATCTGCAGCGTTGGTAAAGTCCACCTGTGACCACAGGTCAACCTGCTGGTGGGAGCACAGCAACTTTTTGGCCCATGGCTTTGCCTTGTCCTTGTCCCTCAAATCTGGTAGTTTCTGCATTGAGGGACTTAGTCCACCACAATGACGTGTTCAAAACCGTTTTCGGTAGAAACCTCCTTCCAACGCCCAATAGTGCAGGTGGTCAGGAAGACTTGAAGGAAGCTGCAAAAAGTCCAGCTGGGAATCTTGACTTTGTTAGATGTGGACACTGGAAAATCACCTTTGTCCTCCCCAGATTTTTTTATAGTCAAAGGAGAAAAATCCATGAGATTCTAACTGTAAATATGCTAGATATAAAACTGATGGAATGCTAACTGGTCCATAAAGGGCTGAACAAGATAATCTGTGGCAAAGTAGAAAATAAGCCCAAAGGTGATGGAGACTGGAAGAGCTGGTAATGCTTTCTTGAAAATGGCGAGGAGCAATAATGTAAGGCACAAACCCTGTGGAGAAGGGGGGAAAAACACAAATGCAGACATAATTATGCAAGTATTCTGTGCAAATCAACTCAATCACAAATCTTGGTCTTAATTTAGTTAACTGAACATATGATCCTTTGAGGTTAAATTTTAGAACACAAGTTTTTTCACTGAATCTGGAAACATTTATTTTTCTTCACAAGAGAGACTATCCATATATTATTGATATTTCATCCCCTAATTCTAGGTAGGGAATAGAATCTGAAAATAAGCAAAATGGTTTTTTAAACAAATGAACAATATTGAAATTTCTATCTAAAATATTGACTTGGCTACTGTAGGTTTAGTTTGGCTAAAAATCCCAGAGGTGAAGAACATTCTTTATGCTGAGGGCATAAGAGGTGCTCATGGAATAAACCAACAAATGTTTGTTTATAAAATGTATAATGTTTTCTTGTAAAAACAGAGCAGCTATATAATACAGCCCATTTTTTACCCTAGTTAACTGAGACACTAAAACACATCCAGAAAACTAACCTCAAGAGAAATAAATGAAAATTCTAACTGGTCATACGACCAAGATAAATCACAAATATAATCACAAAATAAATACATAACTAAAGGCTCTCATCTAACCTCTCGTCCAACTTCACTCATATATACACATACATGAGACATCACACCTCCAGTAAAAACAACAGTAAGAAATATCTTATGAGTTACTTAAAATCACACTTCTGAAGGCTTCAGGCTCACATGTGACTCTATAAGCAAAATCTATGTGTGATCAGGCACTATGTTAGCTTTTCTTGCCTCATAATGCCTGCCCAAAGGACACTGTATGTTGTAGGTTGTGGCGTTAAATGTAAAACTGCCACCAAGCCCACACTAAGTGAGGAACTGCTTACCCCTTTAAGACTGCTCTAATTCTCTACATAATTATTTATGCTGCCAGGCTTGAAGCAGTGGTTCTTAGTCAGAAGTGCTTACCAGAATTTCCTGGGGGAACTTAAAAAAAATACACAATTAAAACAAATTAAATAATATCTCAGGGCAGAGAAGCACTGTTTTAAATGCTCCCAGGTGATTTCAATGTGTGGCCACGTGGTGAAACTATTCAGGTGAGGTCCTATTATTTGTGTTTTTAAAAAGCTCTCCAGGTGATTGGAACACTCAGCCAAGCTGGGGTTAAAAGAACTGCCCTTTAATCAGAGTTTTGAGATAAGGAGTTCTAACAGGTTTTAATCAATGTATACTTACAATTAATATGGCTACAAAACAGGCTATGGTTGTGTTCCAGTCTCCACTGGCTGTTGCAGAAGCTTTACCAACCAGAACACTGTAGAAAATGAAATCTCCTAATCCAAGTTTTACTCCTCCTAAAACGGAAAGATTATGAATATAAAAGTTTGTCACTCTTTAAAAAAAAAAAAGTTTGTCACTCTTTGCTATGACTTCACAATTTAAAAATGTGCCCCCTCCCATCCCACACTGAATGCTGCTGCTGCTGCTGCTAAGTCGCCTCAGTTGTGTCCGACTCTGTGCGACCGCATAGACAGAAGCCCACCAGGCTCCCCTGTCCCTGGGATTCTCCAGGCAAGAACACTCGAGTGGGTTGCCATTTCCTTCTCCAATGCATGAAAGTGAAAAGTGAAAGTGAGGTCGCTCAGTCGTGTCCGACTCTTAGGACCCCATGGACTGCAGCCTACCAGGCTCCTCTGTCCATGAGATTTTCCAGGCAAGAGTACTGGAGTGGGCTGCCATTGCCTTCTCCGCCACTTGAATGAGAAGTCAGTAAATGATATTATACAAAGTAAGGCTCTAATTAGGTTTTCTCTTTTTTTTTTTGGTTTTCTGTAACGGGAGGTTCAGATGCTATAGGGCTGACTCTGCAGTCTTAACAGTAGATGCTGCTGTTATATATAAAAATAATGACAGTAAGTAATAATTGTCATCTATTATTGCCTAGTTTGTACCTGGCACTTGTTCGAATAAATCCTCACAAGAAGCCCTATGAGATAGGTATCATCTCCTTTTATTTGAAAAACAGTTTCACTGAGGTATAATTTATTTCATAAAATGCACCAATTCAATGACTGTAAAAAAACTTGAGTTGTGCAACCATCACCATAATCTCCCACATTTCCATCACCCCACTTAGGTACTTGTGTTTCAAGCCTTAAGCAACTGCTTTCTAACTCTATAAATCTGACTTTTCTAGACACATAGAAATGGAGTCATAATATGAAGGTTTTTTTTGACTGGCTTCTTTCATTTAATATAATTTAAAAAAATTGAAGTATAGTGACATTCAAAAAACCAAGATCATGGCATCTGGTCCCATCACTTCATAGCAAATAGATGGGGAAACAATGGAAACAGTGACAGACTTTATTTTCTTGGGCTCCAAAATCACTACAGATGGTGAATGTAGCTGTGAAATTTAAAAATGCTTGCTCCTTGGAAGAAAAGCTATGACCAACCTAGACAGCATATTAAAAAGCAGAGACATTACTTTGCTGACAAAGATCTGTCTAGTCAAATCTATGGTTTTTCCAGTAGTCATGTATGGAAATGAAGGTGAGAGTTGTACTATAAAGAGAGCTGAGCACTGAAGAATTAATGCTTTTGAACTGTGGGGTTAGAGAAGACTCTTGAGAGTCCCTTGGACTGCAAGGAGATCCAACCAGTCAATCCTAAAGGAAATCAACCCTGAATATTCACTGGAAGGACTGATGCTGAAGCTGAAGCTCCAATACTTTGGCCACCTAATGCAAAGAACTGACTCACTGGAAAAGACCTGATGCTGGGAAAGACTGAAGGCAGGAGGAGAAGGGGGTGACAGAGAATGAAATGGTTGGATGGCATCACCAACTCAATGGACACAAGTTTGAGCAATCTCTGGGAGCTGCTGATGGACAGAGAAGCCTGGCATGCTGTAGTCCACGGGGTTGCAAAGAGTCAGATACGACTGAGCAACTGAATTGATGCACAATGTTGTATTAGTTTCAGGTGTACAAGGTGATTCAGTTTTTTTTATATATATATATATATATATACACACACACTTATATATACAGAGTATCTTCCATTACAGGTTATTACAAGATACTGAATATAGTTTCCTGTGCTATATAGTAGGTTCTTGTTGTTTACCTATTTTATATATAATACTATGTATCTATTAACCCCAAACACCTAAATTATCCCCCACCCCACAGGTTCCCCTTTGGTAACCAAGTTTGTTTTCTATGTCTGTGAGTCTATTTCTGTTCTGTTAGTAAGCCCATTTGTATCATTTTTTTAGGTTTCACATATAAGTGATATCACATCATATTTATCATTCTCTGACTTACTTCACTTAGTATGATAATCTCTAGGTCCATCCAAGTTGCTGCAAATGGCATTATTTCATTCTTTTGTACTGCTGAATATATTCCATCGTGTATATATGTACCACATCTTCTTTATACATTCACCTGTCAATGGACATTTAGGTTGCTTCCATGTCTTGACTACTGTGAATAGTGCTGCTATGAACATCAGGGTATATGTATCTTTTGTGAATTAGAGTTTTTGTCTTTTCCAGATACATGCCCAGGAGTAGGGTTGCAGAATCATACAGTAACTAGTTTTTTAAGGAACCTCCATACTATTCTTACATAGTGGCTGCAACAATTTACATTCCCACCAACAGTTCAGGAAGGTTCCCTTTTCTCCACATCCTCTCCAGAATTTATTATTTGTAGACTTTTTGACGATGGTCATTCTGACTGGTGTGAGGTGAAACCTCACTGGAGTTTTGATTTGCATTTTTTGGGGGTCCAAAATCACTGCAGGTGGTGACTGCAGCCATGAAATTAAAAGACGCTTACTCCTTGGAAGGAAAGTTATGACCAACCTAGATAGCATATTCAAAAGCAGAGACATTACTTTGCCAACAAAGGTCTGTCTAGTCAAGGCTATGGTTTTTCCAGTGGTTATGTATGGATGTGAGAGTTGGACTGTGAAGAAAGCTGAGCGCCGAAGAATTGATGCTTTTGAACTGTGGTGTTGGAGAAGACTCTTGAGAGTCCCTTGGACTGCAAGGAGATCCAACCAGTCCATTCTGAAGGAGATCAGCCCTGGGATTTCTTTGGAGGGAATGATGCTGAAGCTGAAACTCCAGTACTTTGGCCACCTCATGTGAAGAGCTGACTTATTGGAAAAGACTCTGATGCTGGGAAGGATTGGGGGCAGAAGAAGGGGACGACAGAGGATGAGATGGCTGGATGGCATCACTGACTCGATGGACGTGAGTCTGAGTGAACTCTGGGAGTTGGTGATGGACAGGGAGGCCTGGCGTGCTGCGATTCATGGGGACGCAGAGAGTGAGTCGGACATGACTGAGCGAATGAACTGAATAATGAGTGATGTTGAACACTTTTTCATGTACTTGGCCATCTGTATTAACATATTTTTGAGGTTTATCCATGATTTTGGCATGTATCTATAGTCTGTTCCTTTTCACTGATGAATAGCTTTTCATTGTATATTTTGTTTATCCATTACCAGTTGATGGACATTTAGATTGTGTTCCGTTTTTGGCTATTATGAATAATGCTGCTATGAACATCAGTGCACACATCTTTGTGTGGGCAGACTGCTTTCATTCCCATTGGGGAGATTCCTAGGAGTGCATCTGCTGGGTTATATGATAAATTAACGTTTAGCCTTTTGACAAGCTGCCAAGTTGTTCTCTATGACGGCTGTATCTGTGCATTCCCACCAGCAGTGCACAATGCTTCTGGTTTCTTCAGTCCTCACCAGCACTTAGTGTTGCTGTCTTTTTGATTAAAGCCATTCGAATCATGATGTTGAGTATCTTTTCATGTGTTTATTAGCCATTATATTTCTCCTTTGAGGAAATGTTTATTAAAAGTATTACCCTATTTTTAAAATAGTTTCCTATTATTGAGTTATAACAATTCTCTTTATATCCTAACTACAAATTCTTTAACAGGATTTGCAAATATTTTCTCTCAGTATGTGGTTATTTTTCCTTTTTTAAAAAAATTTAATTAAAAAAAAAACTTACTTATTTTTATTTGGCTTTGCTGGATCTTAGTCGGAGCATGTGGGATCTAGTTCCCTGGCCAGGATCGAACCTGGCCCCCCCTGCACTGGAAGCATGGGGTCTTGGCCACTGGACCACCAGGGAAATCCCCCAAGTTTTTAATTTTTTAAAAATTTATTTTTGGCTGTGCTGGGTCTTTGTTGCTGCACACAGGCTTTCTCTAGTGTGGAAAGGCAGGGCTACTCTTCACTGTGGTGCCTGGGCTTCTCATTGTGGTGGCTTCTCTTGTTGCAGAGCACAAGTCCTAGGAGTGCAGGCTTCAGCAGCTGCAGCACTCAGCACGTAGGATCTTTCTGGACAAGGGATCAAACCTGTGTCCTCAGATTCTTAACCACTAAGGAAGTCCCCCTTTGCTTTTGTTAACACTATCTTTTTTTTTTTTTTTAATGTGGTTAAATACACAGTTCCGTGGCATTAAGTATATTCACACTGTTGTGCCACCATCACCACCATTCACCCACAAAACTCTTCATTTTGCAGAAGTGAAACTCTGTACCCATTAAGTAACTCCTCTCTCCCTCCAGACCCTGGAAACCACCATTCCACTCTCCGTCTCTGAGTCTGACTACTAGAGGTACTTCATTTAAGTGGAAGCATACAGTATTCATCTTACTGTGACTAGTTTATTTCACTTAGCATAATGCCTTGGATCATCCACACTGCAACATGTGTTAGATTTTCCTTTCTTTCTGAAGTTGAGTAATACCTCATCGTATGTATACACCGCATTTTGTTTATCCATTCATCTGTCATGGACACTTAGGTTGCGTCCATCTCATGGTCACTGTGAACAGTGCTATGAACATGAGTATAGATACCTCTTCTCTCTCTCTCTTTTTCGGCTGTGCCATGTGGCTTATGGGATCGCAGTTCCCTGACCAGGAATCGCACCCTCATCCTCAGCCTCAGCAGTGAAAGCACAGAGCTCTAACCACTGCCAGGGAATTTCCTAAATATCTCTTCTCTAAATGGTATCGTTTGAAGTTTTAAACTTTGACAAAGTCCAACTTATCAATTTTTTTCTTCTATGTATCACTGTTGTATTAATGAACTCTGCCTAACCGAAGGTCATGAAGTTTTTCTTTGTTTTCTTCTAGAAGTTTTATAGTTTTGCCATTTACATTTCAGGCTATGACACATTTTGGGTTAACTTTTGATTGTGTTGAAAAGATTATATAACTTTGCCACTGAGTTAATTTAGCACCTTTGTTAAAAAAAAAAATCATTGACCATAAATATAAAGGTTTACTTTTGGACTTTCAGTTTTGTTTCATTGATTTATATGCCTGTCCTTGTGCCTGTCTTGATTACTGTGGTTTTAGAGTAAGCTTTCATTGAAATCAGATTGCTTAAGTCCACCACCTTTTTTCTTCTCTTTCAAAATTGTTTTGGATATTCTAAGTTCTTTACATTTCCAAATAAATTTTAGGATCAGTTTATAGAAATTAACAAGCTGATTCCTAAAACTTACACAGAAATGCAGAGGTCCTAGATTTTCTATTGTCAAACATTATTTTTAACTTTTCAAGTTCTTTTCAAAACTATGGATTCAAAAATACTCTTTGACTTGAGGCTCAACAGTAACCCATTAAGCTTTACAACTTGGTTTTACCGTTCTGGTTGTTAAGTAACTATTGCCAACTGAAGTTTGATCCTGGTCTTAAAGCTTTGTTGCCTGAGATACTTCTGGAAGACAGGGGTTGAAAGCCCTGAGAAGCAGGGTCTGCTCCAGATGCGTGTGACAAAGGAGCAGGGTGCTGGTTAATAAGATCTACTGAGTAGCCAGCATTTCTTTTTAAGTTGTGGAAGCCAGAGTGAATTCTTCCTTAGTGCAAAAAATAAACCATATGACCTGTGAAATTCAATGCTCTGAATTAGAAAGTCAGTTATCCTTTAACTTGCTAACCTTCCCAGAATGATGAATACTTCCACCAGTTTCAAGTGTGCAAAAGAGCCCAACTCATTCTTTAACCCTCAAACTCTTCAGCTACAAGATGAGGATTACAGAGCTATTTCACAAGGTTGGTATCAGAGTTAAAAATAATACAGAAAAGTTCCTGGCACACACAGTGGCTAAACAAATGATAGCCTTAAAAAGACTTGATTCCAAATAGTGCTATAAGAAACTAACTGAAAGAAACTAAGTTCTTCAGGGAAGGAAAAAAAAAAGCTATAGAAATAAATTTAAAAAAATAATGCTGATGATGGACTTCCCTGGTGGTTAAGAATACAGAGGACACGGGTTTGATTCCTGCTCTGGCAGGGTTCCACATGCCATAGGGCAACTGGGCCCATGCTCCGCAACAAGAGAAGCCACTGCAACGAGGTCTGTGCACGGCACAGTAGGACTGTGCGGTACTCCTGCTCGCTGCAACTAGAGAAAGCCCAAGTGCAGCAACACAGGCCCAGCACAGCCAAAAAGAAACAAATACAAATTTTAGCACACAAAAAGGTACTCAACACTATTAGTCATCAGAAAAAGGCAAATCAAAACCCTGATGAAATACCACTTTACACTCACTAGAATGATTATAATCAAAAGACAGATAATAAAAAGTATCAGTGAAGATGTGTAATAACTGGAACATACAAACAGTGCCAGTGGGAATGCAAAATGGTGCAGACACTTTGGAAAACCATCTGGTAGTTCCTCAAAAGGTTAAATATAAAGTTATCATATGACGCAGCATTCTAACTGTAGGTATAAACCTAAGAGAAATAAAAACTATGTCCACACAGACAGGTACATGAACATTCACAGCAACAATATGCTTAATAGCTTGAAATGGAAAAAACTAGATGTCCATTAACTGATGAATGGATGATAAATGTGACATATCCTTAAAATGGAATATTATTTGGCTACAAAAAGAAATGAGGGGGTTTCCCTGGTGGCTGAGGGGTGAAGAATCCGCCTGCCAGTGCAGGAGATGTGGGTTTGATCCCTGATCTGGGAAGGTCCCACAAGCTGTGGAGCAACTAAGCCCGTGCGCCATGACCACTGAGCCTGTGCTCTAGAGCTTGGGAGCCGTAACTACTGAGCCCATGGGCTACAGCCCGTGCTCCACAACAAGAGAAGCCACTGAAATGAGAAGCCCGCGCACATCTAGAGAGAAGCTCAAGCAGCAACAAGGCCCAGCACAGCCGAAAGTGAATCAAAGAAAATAGAAAGAAACAAGTACCAGCACATACTATAACATAAACCTTGAAAATATTATGCTAAGTGAAAGGAATCAGTACAAAGAACCATATACTGGATGATTCTATTTAGCTGAAATGGCCAGAAAAGGCAAATCTATTATGACGGTACATTAGCTGGTTTTTTGGGGGGACGGGAGTAATGAGTACAGGGTTTCTTTCTGAAGTGATGAACGTGTTCCAACATTAGCTTGTGGTAATGGCTATACAACTATAATAAAAACCACTGCACTGCACACTTTTAAAGGGGAAGGCAGGATGAGAGGGATTGATGAGGTAATAGTAAAGACTGTAAGGTTTCTTTATGGGGTATTGACAATGTTTTAAAGTCAACTTGGTGATGGCTGAATAATTCTGTGAATATATTAAGGCCGTCACTGTAAATGTAGGGCTTCCCTTGTGGCTCAGCTGGTAAAGAATCTGCCTGCACTGCAGGAAACCTGGGTTCGATTCCTGTGTTGGGAAGATTCCCTGGAGAAGGGAAAGGTTACCCACTCCAGTATGCTGGACTGGAGAATTCCATGGACTGTATAGTCCATAGGGTCATAAAGAGTTAGACACGGCTGAGTAACTTTCACTTTCATCACTTTAAATGGGTGAATAGTATAGTATGTGAGTTTGTCTCAACAGAGGTTTACCAAAAAATAAACAAAAACAAAGTACCGATCAAGCTTAAAATTATCACCTCGTTTTTCATATACTGGTTTATGTTTGTTTAAATAATATTATGGCAAATGCTATAGTTATGCTTCACAGAATTCATTTTAATGGACAGAGAAATGTAGGTATATTTTATTAGCAAATTTAAAATCGACTCAGGAGAATTCCCGGGTGGTCCAGTGGTTAGGACTCTGCACTTCCAATGCAGACCATTGACTAAACATGTTTTACATTTCTAACTAAAAACTCTCAGTGTTCAGTTTTCTGATTAAATTTTGATTTTGATAGGGCTGTTTTGGAAGACACACATGTCTTTACATACATATCAAATTCTATTGTAAACTGAGACTTTTCTGTAAGCAACCACAAATCTGGTTTACTTGTGCAGAATAAACCACTAATGAAGAGATGGTTATGTGTGTGCTGGATGCTTAGAAGAGAAAAGAATGTCAATTATTAGTTTATATTGGTCCCAGTTAAATGAAACATTAATCTGAAGGTGGAAGGGACTATTTTGGGGTTTTCCTTTAAAAAGAAAAACTTAGTGATGAAGGATGCAGATGATTGAGAGAGAGACTCTAAGTAGGAAAAGCAGTCATGAGAGAATTCCACTGCTGTCATGCTCAATGGCTACACTGCTGACTTCTTTGGTTTCTACACATCATTGAGAAAAGAAGAGACAGAACAGAAGAGGCAACCTAATTACAGTGGTAACTCTGCAGGCCGAGACAATACCAGCAAAGGTTAAGTTCAAGCCTGGCTAAGAGGTGATTGCGTCTGGTTTCTCAGGAGTACGAAAGGTGTAGGCTGCAGCTGACTCTAACATCTGGAAAACTTACCCAGCACCATAGTCACGGATCTGCCCAGGTTCTAACCTAGGTAAAAGACTAAGGGTGAGCTGTAAGAACTGTTCTGCTCAAACTAAAGGACAATGTCAATGTCACAATTAATAGTGACTAGAGAAGGAATCTAGATGTCTGTTCTTTCAAACTACTTAATACTTCTGTATGTTTTAATCAAGAGTTTCACTTCTGTGAAAACGAAAACACTGAGGTAACTTGGTTGGGAAATGTGCTAATCTCTTCTTATTCAGTAAATCACCTCTCTAAGACCAAGTGAGGAAGTGACTGAGCCCTAACCAGTGGGCTCTACTGGCTAATATGCTAAGAAGCCCTGAGTGCTGACCTGAATCTGAGCAATTACACACCTCAGACACTGAACAAACTTTTACATTACTGCACAGAACCTAAATCCCTTTGATTTTCTTCAGAATTAATAAAATGCAGTGCTTGCCAATAAAAGGTGGGAACAATGTAAAAAGGCAAAACATTTAAATTCATAGGTCTCTGTGCAGCAAAGAATGAAATATATTAATGACATTTTTGTACACCTAAAGTTTTATTGGAATAATATTTAAAAAAATTTTTTACCTTGCAAAATCAATCTCCAAGGTCAAGGATATTATCAAAGTATTAAGGGATAATTTAAAAAAATCTGAGGGGTAGAATTTGGTCCATTAATAAATTTAACTATGAGAAAAGTAGCAACTATTGTTACTTCTCAGTAAAAACTGCACTGCTGTTTAGAATTAGACTGGAACACTCTGACTCATGTTATTTTGGGAAGAGTATGATACTGCAGCACCTTAAAAACTCAGGACTCAATGACTTGCCAGTGTAGAGAAAGGCACATACTTTCCTCTGGGTCTTCACTGGCCAGGATGCTGCTGGAAAGGTCCTGCACAGCAGATCGCGACTCAGCCGTAGAGTGATGAGGCCCCAGGCGACTGTCCCTCTGGGCTTCCCACTCTTCACTGAAGCCACCATCGTCACTCTCTGTCACTGGGTCTTGTGACTCAGTTTCTGTGCCTTCAAGAAAAAGTGGATATCACAGCTGTAATACTTGGAAAATTCTCTTTATACCTTTAAGAAAATTACATGGGTACAGTAATTTACCTGTCGTTGTAACTAGGTGAGTTGGCTGGCCCTTAAACAACAAATCAAGGTTATTTCAGTGCCCGCTGGTTGCTTCCACAACAGCCATTTCTCCCCTTATTTCCTGAGGGCAGAGTCGTGATTTATTTGGGTTTCCACCTCTCATCCATGACTCTGATGGTTAATTCTGTTCAGTCCAAGCTAAGCGTGGTCACCCCACCCTTCCTCTTCCCAATGAACGCTCTAAGGCTGTGGGGCTCGTACCAGCCAATGTGTGGTGAGACAAAATCTGCTGGAAAGCGGGGGACACTTGTTCACTCTTTATGAGACTCAAGGAAGACACAAGCAGCCCCTCGTTCCCCTGGATGTTGTCTTATCTGGATATGATGCCTGGCACTGCAGCTGTCACCTTGTGACCATGACGAGCAATGAGCCGAGGACCAAGCCCACATGTAAGGACGGCAGAGCAGGAAGGGGGGAAAGAACTCGGACCCCTGATAATTATCGAGTCATAAAATGAGCCAAGACTTTTCCTCTGATCTTTGCCACTGGTGGCACTCGCTAACTGATGGCACCCACCACTGGCTCCAGTGACTGAGTTATAAAAGTGGACCGCGACTAGAGGGTGGAGGATGGGAAGCAGCAAGGGAATTTCCTTACGGGCTAGTCATTTTGTTATCATGACTAGCTCGGACCGAAAATGGTGAGTATAACATGACTGTCTCCAGAACCTTCCATACGTCAAAAATAGTTAAAATACGTAAGTGGTGTTGATAATATTTTTTTCTCACATTTTATTTTTTATACAAGTAATGGATGCTCAAATTTATTCATCTACCACGAATAAATGAAGCTTGTACACTTCTTACTTGCATGGACCTTTTTTTGAGAGAGGTTCTAGCAATTTTGTATTTTTAAATTGAATTTTTTCCTTACCCAGGTCTCCATAAAACCTGAATCTTCTCTGAGCTTGTTTATAAAATCATAAAAGTATAAGATTTAGAAATAAAAACAGCAGTCCCTGCCCTATCCTTCCTCACTCCTGATCCGCATCCTACTTCCAACCTCTTTGGCTGTTTATTTTGGCATTTCCTCCATAATTAAGTATAAACAGCATGTTCATAGTGCTGGATCTTGATTTTTTTTTTTAAGGTACAGGCAACCCCTGAGTTCTATTATTTTTTCCTCTTACAGACCTATACTCCTTTGTTCCAATCTAACTTCTAGTTCCTGTAACACACTAGTTTTCAACTGGGGGTAGCATCTCCCTTACATGGGGTGGTTGGAAATAACTAGGATGGGGAGAGTTTTTGGTTACTACAACCTCCACGCCACTCCTGATATTTAGTGGGTGAGCGAGGGGCCAGGCATATTAAACATGCTACACGGTGTGCAGAGCGGAGTCCACACAATGAAGAGCGCCCACCCAAAACACCAAGTGCCCTCCCACTGAGCGAGTTCGTCCAGCTCCTCCTCCTTTCAAGGTCCCTGCCCATGGTGTGGCCATCTCCTATTATCACTTCCTCAGGGAAGCCTTCCCAACTTTCTAGAATAAATAAGAGTCTTCCACTATAGACTTTCATAGCAACTTACACTTCTCCTTTGTAGAGCTTATCACAAACTGAATGAATTGTCTGTTGAACATGTGTGTCTCCCCAAATAGGCTACAGGCTCCACAGGAACAGGACCTCTGATTCAGTGCCCTATCCCCAGTGCCGAAAAATACTGGGCACATGGTCAGGTACTCAATCTATACTTGTCAAAAGAATAAAATCCTGATGTACAAAAACACACTCAAACTCATATACACTCACAGGTAACTAATCTTTCCAGTGTCTTTAGCTTAACAAGGTTAACACAATACCAAGACCTGGAGCAACTGTCTCCTCCGTTTCCCACTTCTCTGCAAGGTATATAGCTGGTCTGATCCCAGCCTGATTTACTACCTCAGTCACTGCAGAATGGGCCAAGTATCTTTGGGTCCCAAATACTAATTGCCAGTTGAAACTGTCCTTCTTGCAGTTATTCAAATGCTAAATCAGCAGTTTTCTTATCTCTATAAAACCTGAATTCTCACTTTCCTGATAAACAGCATCTCAATTAAAGCCCTTTCCTAACTTTTATTTTGCCTTTGTTTGTCTGCTTCCTCTTAAGGTTAGTCCTATTTTTCTTAAAAAAAAAAAAAAAAAAAGTTTTCTTTCTTTTTGACTATTGATATCAGGCTGTTATTCCTCAACTCTTTCTAACTACAACTCCTCCTAACCTGTGTTTGCCTTAACATCTTCTGTAGTGTCCACAAGTGGGGCTTTCAATCTCCTATCCTAGGTCATTATTCTTATCCTTCTCCAGAAAGTCAAGTCTATCTGGATATTTTATCTTCTTAGCATAAACATCACATCTCAAATCAAATTATATTTAAGTTACCCTGACCTTGTCAGACAAGGAGCTCTCATTTTTACATATTTGAAGATGGTGCTTAAGACTTTTCTAAAATCATAGCCTCAACTTGAACACTTTCATACTGGTATTAGTGGTAGAAATTCTTAACCTAGGCCGATTGTCGGGTTTGGAACATGTGAGTTCAAGTATTTATCTGTGTTTGCTGGGTGTTACTACAGTTTCCAGGAGATTCTCAAACAGTTCATGACCATTGAAAGTACTTAAAATCACTGCTTCATAACTCATAAGATGACAATGATCCCCCAAATCAGGAAATAATAAAATAAAAGCCACCTACTTTGTGCATTGTAATTGGAGTTTTTGGATACCTTCCTTTGGGCTTCTGGGTCTCCTTCTGCCATATTCACCAACCATACCATTGTTGCTGTTGAGAAAGACAAAAGTCCAGGTAAACATTGGGAGCACAGAAGGAAGGCTCACAAACAGAGAGCAGGCTGTTATTTCTCCACACAAATCAGAGAAACAACCAGAAGTAAATTCATATTAAAAATCACAAAAGGTTCTCTTTGATTTTAGTAGATCAAAGAAAAAATTCTGAAACTGGATGTTTACTGTGGCCTTCAAACTGCAGCTGCTATGATAAAACTTTTCATTATCACTTACAGTTCCTGAAAATTTACCAAAAGGAAAATTCTTTTTCACTATTGATATCGGGCTGTTATTCCTCAGCTCCTTTAACTACAACTCCTCCTAACCTGTGTTTGCCTTAACATCTTCTGTAGTGTCCACAGTGGGCCTTTCAATCTCCCAGCCTAGGTCATTATTCTATTCTCCTCCAGAAAGTCATGTCTATCTGGAATATTTTATCTTCTTAGCATAAACATCACATCTCAAATCAAATTATATTTAAGTTACTCTGATCTTGTCAGACAAGGAGTTATCATTTTTATATGTTTGAAGATAGAGCTTTTTGGACCTTTCTAAAATCACAGCCTCAACTTGAACATTTTCCACTGAAACAACTGGACTAGTTAAATATCCTAAAATAGTGTGAATTCACTGAGGAAAATTACTTATTGGAACTAAATTAGAGGAAAAACAGAGGCTCACAAAGCATCAAATGCTTATAATTCCAAAGATGCAAGTAAGTTCCCTCATATTCTATCTCACTTCGGAGATTTTCAATAATGCTAAACTGTGTTATACACAGGAAATAAGGAAAAAAGGTTAAAAGCAATAAACATGAAGAGACAGTCAATTACCTTCTATTCTCTATGTCACTTCCACAAAATCACATACATATTAATATACCTACATAGGTCTAGATACATACACACACACCCTCATCACACTTTAATTAAGAGGCAATGTGAATACTCTAAAATGGTGCTTCTCTCACATACTGCAGGTACGATGAAACACGGAGGGGAATTTGGTAACCACTAACAAAACTACATGTACATTACCCTCTGATCCAGCAATGATACTTTTGGGAATTCATCCTAAAGATATACCAACAGTAATACAAAAATACATATAGAAATGTGCCACTCTGGGTGACAGTAGAAACCAAAACGGTGCAGCAAACTCAGTTCAGTCCATCCACCTGGCATCCATGTTTCTCTGGCATTTTGTCACTGATTCTATAATTCTATCTATTTGCCTAATACTCTAAGGTTTCTTGAATAACTTATGAAGGAAATACATAACCAAAGAGGATGAAAATCCTGTAACAGCCGCCCTTACTCATTCACTATGCTTTGTAATTCAGACGTCAGACAAGTTTCATTACAGGATAACTTGGATCAGTCAATATCAGCTAGGCGGGCAGTTCACTGTAACTAAACCCAAAGCCAATAAGGAAAAAGAGGAAATATGGTGATCACCAGGGTTTACAAATTTCAGTAGCGTTCTTGGTAGCAAAGGAAGAAAGTATTTATTTGATTTTCTTTCTTCATACAAGTATAGAAAGATAAAGCTGCAAATTCTTCCAATACTCGGTATAACTACAGAAATCAGGAGTCAGCTATCTTTTTCTGGAAAGGGCCAGATGGTAAATATTTTGTGCTTGTGAGTCACATGTGGCCTCTGTCACACATTCTTCTTTGTTCTTTTCTTTTTCATTAACTCTTTAAAGATGTAAAAACCATTCTTAGCTTACAGGGCTGTACAAAAACAGGCCACAGGCCAGATTTGGTTATGGGCAGTAGTTTGTTAACCCCTGATGTAAATTATCATAAACAGAAAGTATACTTGTTGAATGAGCCACCAGGGAAGCCCAAAGTAATACCTTAAAAACCCACTTTCCAATTTTTTTGCCTTAACACCAAACATCTTAGATCAACTGAAAAATTAGCAAATTAAAATTCAACATAATCTAAAAACTTCCCAAAGTGATATGAAAACAGAAAAATTTTACATAATGGTTAACCTTAAGGAATTGTTACCTTTGTATTGTGAAAAGCTACCAAAGAGGTGTGCCTCTTTTCCTGTCCAAATGAGGGACACAGAATACAAAAATGCTCAGGTTTCCTGAGGGTAAGATCCTTTAGCATACTGAATACCCTTAACTGGGGTTAGAGTATATAAATGCATCAAAGGATTGTATTTTTTTTTAAAAAACTGGGAGAACCAACTTAAAACTTTTTATATTCATTTATATATCCATTTCAAAGGGGAAAGAACTAATTAATATTACTGTTTTTGTATATTCTACTTTAAAAAAATACCTCTCAAGCTCAATGATTTATGAAATGCTCACTAAAGATTCAGTATTTCAGAGAACACTTTCTTAAACCTATTTAATTTACACAGGAGTTAAAGGTTTATGCTTTCCCATATATGTGGAATAACTGCAAAAATATCTCAGCATCAATTGTTATACAGATTCAAGTTTTTTTAAATATTATATATGAATGATTTCTTAAAAATGAGAGTAAATCCTTTTTCTGAGTATAAAATTAACATACAAGCTTAATGTCATGGCTAACTGAACAACCTCTTCACCCCTCTTGCACCACTCTTGCTCAGCCTCACTGAGGCTGGAATGCAGTTTTCTTCCTCCTGACCAGGGGCTCAGCTATGTGACTTGCTTCAACTGATGGTACATGGGCAGAGGAGACAGTGTGCTAATACCGAGCCTAGGCCTTAACAGGCCCGCTGCCCTCCTATTCCTCCAAATGCTAGAACATCACCTTCAGCTAAACTGCTGGTCCAAGGAGGAACAGGGAATACGTGGGGCAAAGCTGCTGCTGCTGCTGCTGCTAAGTCAATTCAGTCATGTCCGACTCTGTGCGACCCCATAGATGGCAGCCCAACAGGCTCCCCCGTGTCTGGGATTCTCCAGGCAAGAACACTGGATTGGGTTGCCATTTCCTTCTCCAGTCCATGAAAGTGAAAAGTGAAAGTGAAGTCTGACTTCACAGAAGTGAGTGTCTCTTAGCGACCCCATGGACTGCAGCCTACCAGGCTCCTCCGTCCATGGGGTTTTCCAGGCAAGAGTACTGGAGTGGGGTGCCATCACCTTCTCCCAGGGCAGAGCTACCCACGGGCAAGTCAGATCAGCCGAGCCAACTGATCTGCAGGGTGATGATGGTGAACGAGTATCATTTCTAAGGCACTAAATGTTAATCTGCAGGTGATGCTGAGTGAGCATTATCTGTGAGGGACTAAATTTTGAGGTGGTTTGTTACACAGCATTATTGCAGTACTAACAGTAGATACAACAGCAGAACAATGCAAAGTTCTAAAACTAGGAAAACATTAAAACTCACAACCCCTTCACTTTGACATTCACAATTACTTTTTTTTTTTAAGATTATTTATTTATTTGGCTGAATGGAGTCTTAGTTGTATCATGTGGGCTCCAGTTCCCTGACCAGGGATCGAACCCTGGCCCCCTGCAATGGGAGCTCAGAGGCTTAGCCACTGGGCTACCAAGGAAGTCCCACACAATTAACTTTTTAAAAAATAATGGGTATCTCATTAAGACTCTCCAAGAAGTGAAAGATATAAGGAAGAAAGTAAAAGCTGTCTCAAATCTCTAAATCCCACTTTCCAGAGGTAAACACTAGTATCATCAGTTCTGAAATGTATCATTGGGATTTTACACACACACATCCATACATATTTGGTCCTTTCCCCCACTCCTTCATAGAACATTGCATATATTGTTTTAAATCTTGCTTTTGGTATATATTAATATATAATCTTTGACATTAAAAAAATCAGAAATACATAGTTATTTTCTTTCTTTCAGAGTATAAATGGCTGCACAACTATCCATTTTAGGAATGGACCATAATTATTTGAAAGTGTTCCCTTTTGATAGACATGAGTTATTTCCACTTATCTCTTAATAGAAGCATTGCTTCAGTGAACATACTTCTATACTTTTACAAGTATATTCCTTGTCTAAATTCCTAGCATTCACTATTAACATTTGGTGTGATATTCTACACACACAAATATCAAATATATATATATATATATATAGTAGATTTTAATTTCCAGGAATAACACAGAAGAAGCTTACACCCAACTGCTCATTAAGAGGAAAATATTGATGCTCAAAGCCTCATATATATAGTAGATTTTAATTTCCAGGAATAACACAGAAGACGCTTACACTCAACTGCTCATTAAGAGGAAAATGTTGATGCTTAAAGCCTCATCTGTTCTTTTTGGCTGAAAAACACAGTAAGAATGTGGTAATACATTTATACTGGAAAAAGGGTAAGAGAAAGATCCTTGCGTTTCAGACACTAGATGTTCTAAAACTTTACCAGACTTCTCCTACTATAAGCATAATTCCCACCTTCTCCCATCCCACAAATGACCTAACATCAAGGTTACAAGAATGATTTGAGGTCAACTAACGTGTTCCCAACTTGATCTCTTTCTATATCTCACTATCTTCTGCTTTTCTATCTTCCTTTTCCTTCCTCTGCGTTTCCCCTGGTGGTCCAGTGGTTAAGAAACCATCTTCCAATGCAGGAGACACAGCTTTGATCCCTGGTCCAAGATTCCACATGCCACGGGGCAACTAAACCCATGTGCCACCACTACTAAGCCCACGTTCTTGAGCCTGTGTGCTGCAACTGCTGAAGCCTAGAGCCTGTGCTCCACAACAAGAGAAGCCACCACAACTAGAGAGTAAGTCCTCACTCGCCACTACAGAAAGCCCATGCAAAGCAACAAAGACCCAGTGTAGCTGAAAACAAAAAATCTAAAGGCACACATCCCTTGACCTAGCAATTACATTTCTACAAATGTATGTATACAACAGTATTCACAAATTCTAAGTGTTCTCTGCAAGTACTGTTTGCAATGAGAATGATCTAAATGTCCATCAATAAAAATACCCTTTACTGTATATAAGAAAAAACTATGCAGACATTTCATGTATGCATGCTAAATCACTTCAGTCGTGTTTGACTCTTTGCGTTCCCATGGACTGTAGCCCACCAGGATCCTCTGTCCATGGGATTCTCCAAGGCAAGAATACTGGAGTGGATGGAAGCAACCTACATGTCCATCAGCAGACAAATGGATAAGAAAGCTGTGGTACATATATACAATGGAGTATTACTCAGCCATTAAAAAGAATACATTTGAATCAGTTCTAATGAGGTGGATGAAACTGGAGCCGATTATACAGAGTGAAGTAAGCCAGAAAGAAAAACACCAATATAGTATACTAACACATATATATGGAATTCAGAAAGATGGTAATGATAACCCTGTATGCGAGACAGCAAAACAGACACAGATGTATAGAACAGACTTTTGGACTCTGTGGGAGAGGGAGAGGGTGAGATGATTTGGGAGAATGTTATTGAAACATTATACTATCATGTAAGAAACGAATCTCCACTCTAGGTTGGATACAGGATACAGGATGCTTGGGGCTGGTGCACTGGGATGACCCAGAGAGATGATATGGGGAGGGAGGTGGGAGGGGGGTTTAGGACTGGGAACTCATGTACACCCGTGGTGGATTCATGTCAATGTATGGCAAAACCAATACAGTATTGTAAAGTAAAATTTAAAAAAAATTGTTTTTAATAAATTAAAGTAAAATGAGATGCTGTAAATAAATAAATAAATAAATAAATAAATAAATAAAATGGGAATGCTACAGCCAAAAAAAAGAGAATACTGGAGTGGGTTGCCATGCCCTCCACCAGCGGATCTTCCCAATCCAAGGAAGAAATCCGTGTCTCTTACATCTCTTGCATTGGCAGGCGGGTTATTTACAGCTAGTACCACCTGGAAAGCCTGAAAAATGCTGATTTTCCCAATTTTCTGATGTTTTCTTCTTTCCTTTACTATTCCCTCTTCATTTCTCACTCTCTAAACAGAGCAGTTGAGAAAGATCTATGTCTGGTGTCCTTTCCTCTTTTCCTTTTATTTGAATCACCCATCTAATCCCATAGCTGCAACTACTACCTCTATATTGGTGTTCTTCAATTCTGCATCTCTATTACCTTTCCCTCTGCACTGGTACTTCATTTATAAACTCATGATGGAAATTTCTCCCCAGATGGCTCACAGATCCTGCCAAGAAAATTAGGTATGGGCCACACGCAACACTACACAGATTTCTCAAATAAGAAAAACTTCTCTTTTTCATCATCCTTCTTTTAGGCTTTTAAACTTCTCTCACTCGTCACTAAGAACAACTGAAACGACCCCCAAAATCTCTCACTGAGGCCTTTCCCTTGACTGTCGTCATCATTCCATAATTCAGACTTTCATCATTTTCTACCTAGATCATGGCAATATTCACTTAGTTATGCTTCCCAGTATCTCAGTTCTCACTCCCTCCCATTCATCTTGCCCAAAGCTGCAAGCTTACAAAGGCACGCTCTGATCACATTACTCTTCAAGAATCTTCTATGATTTTCAAGCTATCATGAAGAGGATACAAAGATCTAAACCAGTCATTCAAAGCATCCTGGATCTTGCCCAAAGTACCTTTCCAAACCCATCTCCTAGTACTCTCCCCATTTTGTACTCCATGTTCTAATCAACTTGAACACTTGAAACTTGAAAAAGATGCCCCACATTTACACTTCCAATGTGTGGGGCTTCCTTCATAGCTCAGTTGGTAAAGAATCCACCTGCAATGCAGAAGACCCTGGTTTGATTCCTGGGTCGGGAAGATCTGCTAGAGAAGGGAGAGGCTACCCACTCCAGTATTCTTGGGCTTCCCTTGTAGCTCAGCTGGTAAAGAATCCACCCGCAATGCAGGAGACCTGGGTTCCATTCCTAGGTTGCAAAGATCCGCTGGAGAAGGGATAGGCTACTCACTCCAGTATTCCTGGGCTTCCCTTGTGGCTCAGCTGGTAAAGAATCCGCCTGCAATGCAGGGACCTGGGTTCGATTCCTTGGTTCAAGTCATTCTTTGCAACAAGCCCACTTTTGAAACTGACTCTTCCATCTGTGCTTGCCAAAATCCAATCCACTCTTAAAAGGGTCAAGCCAAATGCTATCTCTTCAATGAAACCTTCCATGATTCTCCATTGAGATTTTCCCTGTTTTAAGCTCTTTCTGTACTTCCTATTCCTTCTGAATCTGGTAACAGTCTGCCTTGAATGTTGTTTATCTATTTGCCTTATCTCACTTCTAAATTGTAAGCAAGGGAATACCCTGGCAGTCCAGTGGTTAGGAATCCACGCTTTCATTGCCAAGGTTGTGGATTCAATCCCCGGTCAGGGAACTAAGATCCTACAAATCACATGACACAGTCAAAAAGAAAAAAAGTAAGCAAATGCACTCTGAGGGAAAGCAAAGCATCTTACCATCTTTATATCCTCCACAGTGCTCTGTAGGAGCAGATCAGGTCAATGACCAATAAATACATAATGAATGATTTGGAAGAGTATACTCTACAACAAACCAAAAACAAAGGCCAATCCATACTGAAGGAAAAGTATAATTTTTTCAACATACTAGTGTGAGAGCAGCCTACAATATATGTATATAACAAATATTCAATACTTGTTAACTAATAAGATTTTAAGTAAAAATACTGGCTCCCCAATCTCTAAATATTTCTTCTATCTCCACACACACTGGAAATCCTCTTCAATCAATATCAGATAGAAGATAATAATTTGCAAGGAAGAGAGATTTGCAGGAGTCCCACCAATGCTATGCATTTAAGGTAAGAAAAAGTACCATGATAATGATCAGAATTACATGCATTTGAATTCTAAGCTGTTTACTAATTTAACATCATTTTGAAATACTTACAAGAGTAAATAAGAGCTGGGAAGAGAGTTTCATTTCTCTCCTGAGCTGTTTCAACCAGCATACGAAGCGGGCCTTTTGGACACAAAACAGCCACTAAATCTAGAAGAAGAAAAATAGAAATGATATCTGAAAAATGTATTAGCGAAACTTGTAAATGAGTGTGTTAGGGAAGAATTAACCAATTGAAAAGGTTTAATTTTTTTTCTACAAGAAAGATATTGAATGAATATGAAATAAGCAGCAGGTAAGCTGATGGGGGAGGGAGATGGAGACAATCTAAACAAAATACACACCACCACACAGAGATCTTTGCTTTTGGTTCACCTGCTATTTGGTTAGTTTACAGTGTATTTTGGGCTCTAGGAAAAAGTCTTCCCAGTTTGAAAGAAAACAGGTAGAAATAATCCCAAGACAGAATTATTCTAGAGCAGTTGTCAATTTCCAATAAGCAGAAACAAGGACAAGCCATTTCCAAACTAAACATAACTATGAACCACACACTGAAGTTTTACAGCTTAGGAGGGATTTAATAGAGAGGATATGACTGAACTTTTTCAAATTATGAAGAACAGAGGAGAAAAGATGCATCTCCTCTTTTTTTTTTGGTATCAGGAGTGGGATCCTCTCTTTTTTGAAAATAGTATATGTACTATTAGGAATACTTGAAATAAGAGGGCAGTAAATTTCAACAAAATAACTAATAAACCTCTATGTGAGAATGTTTAGTATTTCTTCAGTTCTCCTGTCAAAAGCACTTCACAAGTATTTAGGTCTCAGAAAACATATGGTGCTAAAAAGTGTCTTACAAAAACTGCAAATCAAAATGAGGAAGCAATAACACAAATTACTCTTGATGCTACCATCTTCTCTTCTTCAACAACTGCAATTTTTTCTTACATTTACTGTGTCATGAAAATTCAGAATATAGAAATACAAAAAGTAACTTCAAGCATTTAAAGTGTAAAACAGACATAGGTAAATTCGTAAAGGAAAATCTGATCACTTGCATTGACCTCACTATCATTCAGATGCATTTAAGGAATAAATCTTACACTTTCAAGTGGTCCTATCTTCTTGTACACTACTACTACCACTGCCATAATAAAACACACAAATGCACAGAAATCTCTAGTTTCACTGCTTCCACTTTGATTTGTTGGGATGAGAAAAGGGGAATTTGCCATGCTCTGAAATAATGAGATTTTCAACCTGTTTCAACCTTTAATATTCTGTAACTATCTTGGTTTTTCAACATACTTCATTGTACAGAAATGATAAATGATAAACCCTTATTTTTAAAGCAATTAAATTAATTTTGTTTTGAAAGCTTTCAGTTCAGTTCAGTTGCTCAGTCGTGTCAGACTCTTTGCGACCCCATGAATCACAGCACACCAGGCCTCCCTGTTCATCACCAACTCCCAGAGTTCACTCAGACTCATGTCCATCGAGTCGGTGATGCCATCCAGCCATCTCATCCTCTGTCGTCCCCTTCTCCTCCTGCCCCCAATCCCTCCCAGCATCAGAGTCTTTTCCAATGAGTCAACTCTTCGCATGAGGTGGCCAAAGTACTGGAGTTTCAGCTTTAGCATCAGTCCTTCCAATGAACACCCAGGGTTGATCTCCTTTAGAATGGACTGATTGGATCTCCTTGCAGTCCAAGGGACTCTCAAGAGTCTTCTCCAACACCGCACTTCAAAAGCATCAATTCTTTGGTGCTTAGCTTTCTTCACAGTCCAACTCTCACATCCATACGTGACCACTGGAAAAACCATAGCCTTGACTAGACGGACCTTTGCTGGCAAAGTAATGTCTCTGCTTTTCAATATGCTATCTAGGTTGGTCATAACTTTCCTTCCAAGGAGGAAGGAAATTTAATTTCCTTTTAATTTCATGGCTGCAATGACCATCTGCAGTGATTTTGGAGCCCAAAAAAATAAAGTCTGACACTGTTTCCATTGTTTCCCCATCAATTTGCCATGAAGTGATAGGACCAGATGCCATGATCTTCGTTTTCTGAATGTTGAGTTTTAAGCCAATTTTTTCACTCTCCTCTTTCACTTTCATCAAGAGGCTTTTTAGTTCCTCTTCATTTTCTGCCATAAGAGTGGTGTCATCTGCACATCTGAGGTTATTGATATTTCTCCCGGCCAGCTTATGCTTCTTCCAGCCCAGCATTTCTCATGATGTACTCTGCATAGAAGTTAAAAAGCAGGGTGACAATATACAGCCTTGACGTACTCTTTTTCCTATTTGGAACCAGTATGTTGTTCCATGTCCAGTTCTTTTGCTTCCTGACCTGCATATAGGTTTCTCAAGAGGCAGGTCAGGTGGTCTGGTATTCCCATCTCTCTCAGAATTTTCCAGTTTCTTGTGATCCACACAGTCAAAGGCTTTGGCATAGTCAATAAAGCAGAAATAGATGTTTTTCTGGAACTCTCTTGCTTTTTCCATGATCCAGCGGACATTAACAATTTGATGTCTGGTTCCTCTGCCTTTTCTAAAACCAGCTTGAACATCTGAAAGCTTTAGAACAACCTTTTTGACTGAGATATCTTGAGATCTTATGAAAATGGAATTATGAATCATTACTCTAAATATTAGACACAAAGTCTCTTATTTCAGAGGAACTCAAAGGTCTGTAGAGATAATTTGTATATGTATATAAGAAACAGAGGATTGATGGGGAGAAACAGTGTATTGTATTAGAAAGAATATGGGACTTTAGGACTCAGATCAAATGGTGTAAGCTTTGGTAAATACTTTACCTCTACAAACTTCAGGCCTTTAGCAGTGAAATAAGTATAACAACCTTGCTTACTTCAAAAGATTATATATTTTTGAGGAATGGCTAATATTTACTGGTAGATACTGTACACATTTACTGTATGCATTGTTCAATTTAATCTTCATAATAACTAAGACTCCACTGTTGAGTGTTGTGTGTCTGTAGTAACATACCCAATAAATTACAGGAATAAAAGCATCTGGATTTGAATCCAGGCAGTCTGTCTCCAGAAATGGCTTTTTTTTTTAAATATCAAAAACAGAATCAGATTCTTTATATGATTCACCCCGATGTTTCATTTATTAAGTTTTAACTTGCTCTAGTATGTCATAATGGTGCCCTGTGAGGCCTACATTATAAGACTGTAAGGGACGTGCAAGTTACACTGCACATCTTGTTTAAGAGCTCAGCATTGTATATTTATAATGTCTGGAACTCCAAACTGAGGTCTGCATTGTGGATTTAATATGTACAGAGATATGTATAACTTTGATTTCTATCTTTGGTGTCTATGATGCAAGAGATTGTCTCAGTTACTCTGCCTAAAGAGGAAAACCTTGGATAAGTAACTGCTGCTGTTACCACTGGCAGAACCAGGTGGCTAGACTACTGGCAAAGTCTCAAGGGTCTGTAAAAACACACAAATAGGCCAAAATAGGATGGCTGCCTAAAGTTCGACTAAATTGGATCCCAAGTTAGCTGAACTTGGATCCCATTCTTTGCTCAAGGATGCCTGGACTGAGACATGAAAAGCACAGCTCTCCAGTGAGCTCCATCACATGTAGCTCTGCTCCCAGCCATAAAGGGTACAAACTCCTACTGCTGTTTGTTCATTCATTTGATCCCAAAGGGCTCCTGAGGTCATTTATGTCAGTGGTAGCAATGGGATTTGATCTAAGACTTACAACCAGAAGTCTATGGATCCTTCCATTAACTCATCCCTGAGTTAAACTGGAGGCAATAAGAAAACATTTTTAAAGGACTCAACTTCAAAAGATTTGAAATCTCTATATGAAAAAGATATTATAGATAACTGATTATTTATTGAAAAGTTATGGGATATTACTGTTATTTTCCCTAAGTCAAGATAACTAGAAGAGGAAGGAAAACACACCAGGAGGTATTTCTGTGATGAACAAAATGTCAGTCTCGGGTTTTACCATATACTGAAATCACAGCCAAGATGAGCCAGGCGGTCCATTCTGGGAGGTACTTGATAAATACCAGGGCCATGAGGGCACTGATCATAATGAGATATGCCTGCTGGAGTCTCAGTGGACCTTTCCAATGAATGGCGATATTCCCACCACACCAAAATTCCAGATCAGGAGTGCAACCGAAATGTAGTCCATGGCAACATTATAGGTTTTAAACACTTCCCTGAAAAAAATTAAACAGATACTTGTATCATTCATAAAAATGGGAAACAAGTATCACAGCCACAGCTGTAAAAATAAGTACAAAAACTAAAAAGAAAAAAAAAAAAGGCCATATAACATCTAAAATGCTATTCTGTACTTCAGGAAATCCTTGCAGTACCTGAAATTGGAAAAAAAATGAAACATGTAAAATAAAGTTTAGAGCTTAGGATATACAATATTATTTTCATAAAATTAAATTTAGTGAATCCATTTAAATATATGCATTTTATGCATATATTTATACACAAAACATGGAATATAGGCATGACATATTGCTGGCTGAAAAAAAAAAACAAAACATGATCTTACTTATGTGAAACAGTATATGAGAAGAGAGAACAAGAGATCAATATAGTAATTCCAGAAAAGATGCAGGACACAGCTTTAGATGCCAGGAGTTTGAAATTTCTTAACTTTTCTTCTTTTCTTTTTTTCACAATGAATGTTTAGCACTTTTACCATGAAGAAAACACTACCTTAATTTGAGTGGGAAGAAACTCCATTTTAAAGTAAAGAGATAAAAATACAGAAGACAGGTAACTGAGAAGAAAGAAGGCAGTCATTTGAGTGCAAACTTTAGATTCTGGAGACTATGCAGAAAGATGATCTTTCCATTTAGAAATTTCAAAGCAAATGTTGAAATAGCTGGACAATGCAGCCATTCACAGTATTTTAGATATCCCAGCACTTGAAACAAAACCCAAAAAAATTCC
Organism: Aepyceros melampus; assembly: GCA_006408695.1. Classification (NCBI taxonomy): domain Eukaryota; kingdom Metazoa; phylum Chordata; class Mammalia; order Artiodactyla; family Bovidae; genus Aepyceros; species Aepyceros melampus. The sequence goes on from SJXQ01006122.1 coordinate 152,962, forward strand.
AAACTATGGTTAACTGTGCAAAATTCTTCAAGAGATGGGAATACCAGACCACCTAACCTGCCTCTTGAGAAGTCTGTACTCAAGTCAAGAAGTAACAGTTAAAACTGGACATGGAACAACAGATTGGTTCCAAACTGCAAAAGAAGTACGTCAAGGCTGTATATTGTCACCCTGCTTTTTAACTTATTGCAGAGTACATCATAAGAAACGCTGGGCTGAAGGAAGCACAAGCTGGAATCAAGACTGCCAGGAGAAATAGCAATAACTTCAGATATGCAGATGATACCACCTTTATGGAAGAAGTGAAGAAGAAATGAAGAGCATCTTGATGAAAGTGAAAGAGGAGAGTAAAAAAGTTGGCTTAAAATTCAACATTCAGAAAACTAAAATCAAGGGATCCAGTCCCATTACATCATGGAAAACAGATGGGGAAGCAATGGAAGCAGTGACAGACTTTATTTTTTGGGGCTCCAAAATCACTGCAGATAGTGAATGCTGCCATGAAATTAAAAGACACTTGCTCCTTGGAAGAAACGTTATGACCAATCTAAACAGCTTATTAAAAAGCAGAGACATTACTTTTCCAAGAAAGGTCTGTCTAGTCAAAGCTATGGGTTTTCCAGTAGTCATGTATGGATATGAGCTGGACCATAAAGAAAGCTGAGCGCCGAAGAATTGATGCTTTTGAACTGTGGTGTCGGAGAAGACTCTTGAGAGTCCCTTGGACTGCAAGGAGATCCAACCAGTCCATTCTAAAGGAAATCAGTCCTTTAGTGTCCAATGGAAGGATTGATGCTAAAGCTGAAACTCCAATACTTTAGCTACCTGATGTGAAAAGCTGACTCATCTGAAAAGACTCTGATGCTGGGAAAGATTGAAGGCAGGAGAAGGGGACGACAGAGGATGAGATGGTTGGATGGCATCACCGACTCAATGGACATGAGTCTGAGTAAACTCTGGGAGTTGGTGATGGACAGGGAGGTCTGGTGTGCTGCAGTCCATGGGGTCACAAAGAGTTGGACACAACTGAGTGACTGAACTGAACTTATTGATAATATGAATATGTTGTATACATACCAAGGATGATCTATACATGGAAACAATAATTTAACTCATCAACAAAGAACATTTCTTTAAGTGACAGTTATAGAGTCCAAACAGTTAATTTCTGAAAAACAGACCCAATATTTCACTACTTACCCCAAGTAATGAATGAGAAAAAGAACAGCAACAACAGGGATGAAAGAATAAGCCAGGCATGGATGACCTAGAAAAGAATTTCAATATAATTAACAGATCCCGCAACCTAAAAAAAAAAAATCCAAATTTCTTATTTCAAAAATAGTATGTTATTTCTGTATATGTTATGATTTTCAAATACCAAAACAGAAGCAGCTTTAGAAACAGTAAATACCTATAACAGTTGGTGCTGAACTACTCATAAAATAGAAATTTCATACACAGAGACCTTCATTCCTTTAGAAATAGGTAAAATTTTAAAGGAAAAGATAAATTGAAAATAAATTATCAAAGACAATCTACAGAATGGGAAAAAATATTTGCAAATGATATGACTGACAAGGGGTTAATATCCAAAATATATGAAGAAATCACAGAACTCAACACCAAAAAAAGAAAAAAACAAACAGCCCAATCAAAAAAATGGAGAACACATTTTCTCAACAAATACATACAAATGGCCAACAGGCACATGAAAAGATACTCAATACCACTAATTATTAGAGAAATGCAAATCAAAACAACAATGAGGTATCACCTCATACTTGTCAGAATAGCTATCATCAAAATGACCACAAATAACAAATGTTGGGGAGGATGTAGAAAAAAGGGAACTTTTGTACACTGTTAGAGGCAGTGAAAATTGGTTCAGCCACTGTGAAAAACAAAATGAAGTTTCCTCAAAAAACTAAAATTACCATATGATCCAGCAATTCCACTCTTGGATATATATCCAGAAAAAAAAAAATCACTAATTTGAAAAGATACATAAACGCCTATGTTCACAGCAGCACTATTTACAACAGGCAACATATGCAAGCAACCCAACTGCCCATCAGCAGACAAATGGTTAAAGAAGATGTAGTACACACACACACACACACACACACACAATGCTAAAGCTGAAACTCCAATACTTTAGCTACCTGATGTGAAAAGCTGACTCATCTGAAAAGACTCTGATGCTGGGAAAGATTGAAGGCAGGAGAAGGGGACGACAGAGGATGAGATGGTTGGATGGCATCACCGACTCAATGGACATGAGTCTGAGTAAACTCTGGGAGTTGGTGATGGACAGGGAGGTCTGGTGTGCTGCAGTCCATGGGGTCACAAAGAGTTGGACACAACTGAGTGACTGAACTGAACTTATTGATAATATGAATATGTTGTATACATACCAAGGATGATCTATACATGGAAACAATAATTTAACTCATCAACAAAGAACATTTCTTTAAGTGACAGTTATAGAGTCCAAACAGTTAATTTCTGAAAAACAGACCCAATATTTCACTACTTACCCCAAGTAAATGAATGAGAAAAAGAACAGCAACAACAGGGATGAAAGAATAAGCCAGGCATGGATGACCTAGAAAAGAATTTCAATATAATTAACAGATCCCGCAACCTAAAAAAAAAAAATCCAAATTTCTTATTTCAAAAATAGTATGTTATTTCTGTATATGTTATGATTTTCAAATACCAAAACAGAAGCAGCTTTAGAAACAGTAAATACCTATAACAGTTGGTGCTGAACTACTCATAAAATAGAAATTTCATACACAGAGACCTTCATTCCTTTAGAAATAGGTAAAATTTTAAAGGAAAAGATAAATTGAAAATAAATTATCAAAGACAATCTACAGAATGGGAAAAAATATTTGCAAATGATATGACTGACAAGGGGTTAATATCCAAAATATATGAAGAAATCACAGAACTCAACACCAAAAAAAGAAAAAAACAAACAGCCCAATCAAAAAAATGGAGAACACATTTTCTCAACAAATACATACAAATGGCCAACAGGCACATGAAAAGATACTCAATACCACTAATTATTAGAGAAATGCAAATCAAAACAACAATGAGGTATCACCTCATACTTGTCAGAATAGCTATCATCAAAATGACCACAAATAACAAATGTTGGGGAGGATGTAGAAAAAAGGGAACTTTTGTACACTGTTAGAGGCAGTGAAAATTGGTTCAGCCACTGTGAAAAACAAAATGAAGTTTCCTCAAAAAACTAAAATTACCATATGATCCAGCAATTCCACTCTTGGATATATATCCAGAAAAAAAAAAATCACTAATTTGAAAAGATACATAAACGCCTATGTTCACAGCAGCACTATTTACAACAGGCAACATATGCAAGCAACCCAATGCCCATCAGCAGACAAATGGTTAAAGAAGATGTAGTACACACACACACACACACACACACACTGGGATACTACTCAGCCTTAAAAAGGAATGAAATTCTCCCACTTACAGCAACATGGATGGACCTAGAGAATATTAGGCTTAATGAAATAAGTCAGAGAAAGACAAATACTCTATGATACCATTTATAAGTGGAATCTAAAAAATAATACAAATGAATGTACATGCAAAATAGAAACAGATACACAGATATAGGGAAAAAAAAAAACAGTGATTACCAAAGATGAACGAGAAGTGGGGGGCACAAATTAGGAATACGCCAATGTTCACTGAAGGACTATCTACAATAGGTAAGACACAGAAGCATCCTAAATGTCCATCAACAGAGGAATGGATAAAGAAGACGTGGTACATATATACACTGGGATACTACTAAGCCATAAAAAGAACCAAATAATGTCATTGTAGCAACATGAATGGACCCAGAGATTGTTATACTGAGTGAAGTTAGTCAGACACAGAAAGACAAGTATCATATGATATTGCTTATATGTGGAATCTAAAACAAGTGGGGCTAAAAAATAAACTTATTTACAAAACAGTGTCACAGATGTAGAAAACAAACTTATCATTACCAAAGGATAAAGGGAGGGTGGGATAAATTGTGAGATTGGGATTGACACACACACACTACTGTACATAGAATAGACAACTAATAAGAACCTGCTATATATAGCACAGGGAACTCTACTCAGTACTCTGTAATGGCCTATATGGGAAAAGAATCCTAGAAAAAGCGAGTGGACATATACATACATACATATACATATATATATATACACACATGTGATTCATCTTCCTGTACACCTGAAACTAACACAACATTGTAAATCAACTACACTCTAATAAAAATTTTAAAAAATTAAGGGTATGTGATTAAGAGATACAAACCACTATGTGTAAAATAGATAAGCAACAAAAATGTATTTTATAAATTAACTAGACTTCAATTAGAAAAGGTACAATAGAGTCAACAGTTAACATTTATACTTTAAAGGAGCAATATTTTCAATAGAGGAATTCTGATGTATTCCTACAGTAAAAAATTAATAAATAAAATAAAATAACTGATAATAAATTGATAAAATAAAAAAACTGATAAATCAAAGTCACAAAACTGAAAATCAGAAATTCAGTTAAGTGACCAGTGTATACATACATTAACTGTACAGAGAAAACAGGCCTTCTAAATTATATAACCATTTGAAGAAAAAATATTCAGTATCTGAGATCTCAGTAAGTATTAGTAAGCTATGTTTATTTTACTTGGTTCATTAATAATGCTTGTATGTCAGTCCATCATTATAACACAGAATTCATACAGCACTATATAAATATTAGTCCTTATAACTCATGTAAAACATATTAAAATGAAAGAGAGAATCAGAACTTGATTTTTAATCATTTTTGGGGGCCTAACCATATAGCATACTTTGGCCACCTGATGCAAAGAACTGACTCATTTGAAAAGACCCTGATGCTGGGAAAGATTGAAGGCAGGAGGAGAAGGGGATGACAGAGGAGGAGATGGTTTGATGGCATCACTGACTCAATGGACATGGGTTTGAGTAAACTCCGGGAGCTGGTGATGGACAGGGAGGCCTGGCGTGCTGCAGTCGGTGGGGTCGCAAACAGTCGGATACGACTGAGCAGCTGAACTGAACAGAACTGAACATACAGCATGCAGGATCTTAGTTCCCCAACCCAGGATAGAAACCATGGCCCCTACAGTGGAAGCATGAAGCCTTAACCACTGGACCACCAGGAAAAGTCCCTAGAGCTTGATTAATCTATTATACAAGATAAAAAAAAATTATGGTAATTTTATGTGATAAGTATATTTGGGGAAATACTATATAACCCAAGGAGTCTGCAGTTTTAAAAAACAGAATGGAGAAACATGATAAACTGTCAAGTAATCTTTAACCAAAAGTAAAATTATTTTAAGGTAGATACACCAATAATAAACTTTATTCTTTCAATGATTTTACTGTTATGACAGAAGAAGCTACTTAACCACCAACTTTTCCAAATGTATCTCTTAACCAGAAAGATCAAATTAAACCTTAAAGAAATAAAAAAGAAAGCTCCAGGGCTTCCCTGGCGGCTTGGTGGTAAAGAATCTGCCTGTCAATGCAGGAGACACAGGTTTGATCCCTGGTCCGGGAAGATCCTACATGCCTTGGAAAACTAAGGTCCTGTGATACAACTAACTGAAACTGTGCTCTGGAGCCTGGGAGCCGCAACTACTGAGCCCATGTGCCACAATTCCTGAAGCCTGGGCTTGTGCTTCAAGACAAGAGAAGCCACCACAAGAAGCTTGAGCAGTTAGGTGAGTAACCCGTGCACTGCAATTAAAGAATAGACTCTGCTCTCCATAACTAGAGAAAAGTCTACACAGCAGTGAAGACCCAGCATAGCCATAAATAAATAAATAAAATAAAATAAAATTATAAAAAGAAAAAGAAAAGCTTCAAATCAAGAATATTAGTGTCCATTTAAAAGAAAAAAATCTTCCACTCCTACCTCCCAGATCCAGTTGTTCCAATTATACAGCTCTAAGTTATCAAAATCTAGTTGTTACTAAAGTTAACATCAGAATCTACGTTCATTTTCTCTTTTGGCTCTGTTTTGATCATTCAAGGTGACATGTGATTATTAAATCCTTTGAAAGAAAAGATTTCTTAAAAAGTCTCTGTGCCTTTCTTTAAAACAACTTTATAAAATGTTACAACTTGGGAAAAGGTCAAAAGAGTGGTTTTCCATCATGAAAGTTGGTATTCCTTCAACAGTTAAATATTCTAAATTTACTATCCAAATACAATAAATTTAATTTCTGGTGTTCTTCCACAAAAACTTCTCCTAACATTTTATTATAAAAATTTTCAAACACACAGTGAACCACTGCCCATATACCACCTAAATTCTACCATTCACATTTGCTGTACTTGCTTTGTAACATTGCTATCCATCTCTCCACCCAATGAGTCCATTTTAATATGTATCAAGTAAACTGAAGACACCTGTACATTTCCCTCTAAATACTTCAACGTTTAGGACTTCCCTGGTGGCTCAGACGGTAAAGCGTCTTCAACTTTAGCAAAAGTTGACTCCCTTCTGAAGGGAGTCCTTTATTTCATGTGCAAAGAAAACAATAAAGCTTAAGTAAAAAGGAGTCTTTCCATATGCATCCTAGCCCACTGTACTCACAAGCCAGCTTTAGAAATAATCCAAGTTTCATGGACTGTAGGCATGCCAGGCTCCTCTGCCCAGGGAATTACCCAGGCAAGAATACTGGAGTGGGTTGCCATTTCCTTCTCCGGGGGATCTTCCTGACCCAGGGATCGAACCCAGGTCTCCTACATTGCAGGCAGATTCTTTACAGCTGAGCCACGAGGGAAGCCCCATATAAAATAACACAAAACAAACAACTTTAAAGAGTGGGAGATGTACATGGATATTCCATATTAAACTCCAAATTAAGGGCGAGAGTAAATATTGCATACTAGGAATCCTCAACTTTCTTTTTTTATCTTGTTTTATGTGGGGAGGGGCAAGGGAACATGAAATGCTATTTTAAAAAAAGTATTTTTCTGAATACAAAGTAATATATACTTATGACATACAGAAAATATAGAAACACTAAAAGAAAACAACAATTTCCACTGACCACTGAGAACCAAAGTTGATATTAACCTCTCCTTTTCAGACATGTTGGTCTCCATATGTAAAGACCTTTAAAACAATTAGAATCATGTAATATGAGAGTTCACATTTTGTCTTTTAAAACTTTATTTTTATTACAGATTCTCATTCCACCAAATATTTTTTGAAAATATAGATTTTAAATGCCTTAATAATAGTTTACTTATATTCATGAGCTCACAATTTTTGCCTTATGCATGGTATCTGTGGGGTTTTCCTTCTTTTTCCAATTATATTTTATGCTAGGATTAATATCTAGTATGCAAACATTTTTCAGCATTTTTTAATCCTCTAGGTTAAATCATGAAAGCAAAATTACACAATAAAGTGTATAGACATTTTCTAATTACTGACTACTGATATATACTGGCTTAGTGACTCCGCAAATTAAGTCCTGACTAATTTTTACCAAGTCAATAAGCTAAATGTTAATTTGCTATTTTAATATGTATATATCTTTGCTAGTGAGAAAATATACATACACCCCTCTCCTCCTCTTTTCCTCTCCTGGCCATCTATATTTCCTTCATAATTTCTCTTCTTGGGTTTTTAAAATATCTTATTTAGGATATCCATAATTTTCTTAATTGTTTGTAAGTGCTCTTCATACTGCAAAAATATTAGCCCTCTGCCTGCAATAATGACTTTAATGGTTTTCTTACTAGGTTAATCATGGATGTTATGATTTTCTGAATTATTACCTGAATTCAAAGCCTCTTCTGATGACTAAGTAACACCTCCCCTTTTCCTAGAACATCAGGTAGTAAAACAGGCCTTTCTCATATTGCAAAATCCCTAGTTCAGCTTTCCTGTTTCAGAGCTACAGGCTCTGAAACAAATGAGCCTGTAGCTCAGTACAGTATGGCAAAGATCTCCTCTAAACACTGAACTATCTAGGCCAGAAATCATGTGACTACAGTAAGCTGTATGGTTTCATCTATATCAAACAATAAATAATTAAAGTGCCTTTTCCAGTTCTTCCTTTTTAAGGTTTGTTTGGTCTTTCAGCTCCTGTGCTTCTCAAAGACATTGCACAACCAACTCCTGATACAACAAATCCTCAGGGCTTATTTCCAAACAGGTCCTGCCAAGTTTCTGAATTTCTGACTCAAAAGCTACTTTTATTTTTATACCAAGAGTCAAAGTAAACAACTTGTTGCTATAGAATTGTTTGGGCTGGCCAAGACATAAGCATTTTAAAAAGCAAAGCAAAACACCACCAGTGAATGGGTGAACGTGGAAATCCAGCTAAGTATAAACCTTTAGACTGTCTAACACGAAGCACTAACTAAAAGATGCACAAAACCACCAAAAATACCTTGAGATAGGTTCTAAACAAGGAGTAAAGAGCCCATTCCATCCTGTCTCTCCTACCAAATATACCTATAAAATCTGGACCGAATGCATGCAGCTGCCAGTACATACGCTGGGGAATCAGAAGTACCAGGAAGCCAGGGCTAAGTTTACCACCTTTTCCCTCCAGTACTGCCCTCCTCCACCTGCACTCAACACAACCTAAGTGGGCTTTAGCAAGATGAGAAGCCCTCTAAGTTCCTGCTGGAGAAGCAGAAAGAGGTTTCCAAACCCCAAAGAAGAATGTAAATCCCTAGGGGACTCTCACTGACATGTGAAGAACAAAAGTAGCACACAATCGAGATACAAGTCACAAAGAGAGTCCAATAAAGCAGAGAAATGGAACTGGCAGGTAGACACTTTTATGTACACAAAATTGTATATAGTGAAAAAAAAAAGATTAAAAGTACTGAGACATGAGCATGTTTAAGCAGTGGGAGGGGAATGGCTTTACATCATTTGCTCTTTGGGTGCCTAACTGTAGATGACTGCCTGTCACATCACATCTTTTGTCTTCAATCTCCAGATTCTGATGTCAGACTGTAAATGGTCATCACTTAGGTTAATACTTTCATCCACTCAACAAACAAGGTTAAACTCTGTATAATTTTAGAAGTCTGTGAACAGTGAAAAGGTGAATAGTGAAAGGATATTCAATCTCACTAATAATCAATCAACTAAAAGCAAATTAAGACATTTTTGCTTTGCCTATTCGGGTTAGAATAGATTATATGTATGTTTATGTATTTTTAGCCACACTGTACAACATGTAAGATCTTAGTTCCCTGACCAAGGATTGAACCCATGCCCCCTGCAGTGCAAGTGTAGAGTCCTAACCATTGGACTGTCAGGGAATTCCCTGCATAGGTTATTTTTAAAAATTCAATGCTGGTGAAAGTAGAGTAAGACAGCCTCATTCACCACTAGTGTTTAAGTACAAATTGATACTATCAATTTGAAAACAAAATTCTGCATACCAAGACAGCCAAAAATATGTAGACAATTTGCTCCAGAATTCTGTGCCTGGGCTTATACCCTAAGGAAATAATTTGAAAAGCTGAAAATCTCTATGCATAAAGACATTTACTGTTTTTTAGGGTAGTGAACATCTGGAAAGAACTCAAATGTCCAAATTAGGGGAAGTAAATGACAATACACTCATTGAGTCAAATATTATGTAGTCATTACACATAATTTCAAAGAATTTATAATATGGGAAAATGCTTATGCCAAAGTAATAGTTTTAAAAAAGGACACATACTGATTATACATTTGATTTTAACCATGTTAAAGAATATACTAAAGTATAGAAAATACACAAGTAAAAAGCGTGTAAATTCAATATTTGAAAAGTTAATATTTATTTCTTTTATTTCAGAATGAGCCTAAAGGTTCATGATCTGTAATAATTTGTCATTTTTCTGAGGCATGAATCTGAAATATGTGCCAGACAGTTGAAATTCACCCTCAAGTTACTTAGGTAGCATGAGGTAGGGAGCAGAGGCTGGGAGGTCTGGGCGTGTCTCTTCCCTGCATAACCGCCCCTGCCTTTATTTCCCAAGCAAAAAATTCCTGTTCCTGCAGGAGAGAAGGTGAGGGAATGGACGGGAATTCAGCCAGTCACCAATGAGTTCAACATTGGCATCGGAAGGTGGTTTCACTGCTTTGTTCTCAAGTTGAAGGGGCTTCTTCGGTGGCTCAGTGGTAAATAACCCGCCTGCCAACGCAGGAGCCTCAGGAGGCTCAGATTCGACCCCTGAGTGGGGAAGATCCCCTGGAGAAGGAAACGGCAATGCACTCCAGTATTCTTGTTGGGATAACTTCATGGACAGAGAAGCCTGGTGGGCTACATTCCATGGGTCACACAAAGAGTCGGACACGACTGAGCAACTAAGCATGCATGCATTCAAGCTGAAAATCTGATTTTCTGTGGTTATACATTATTTTATGGGGACAATTATATCATATAGTGCTATTTGTCAATGAGGGAATTCACAAAGATCTTAGGATATATTCTTCTGGAAGGTCCTACGTATTTGCAAATCAAAATGTTAAAACCATTTAGACTGTGATATTTTATGAAAACATTTGTTTTTCATTTATGCCTTTTTGTTCCACAAATGAGGGGGGGAGACTAAAAATTAACTTAGTTTTAGAATATAAGACCTTTTTCTTTATTAGACCGAGTCAGGTGACAGGACAATCCAACTGTAAAATAAAGATGATAGTGGAGGGCTTCCCTGGTGACGCAGTGGTAGAATTCACCTACCAATGCAGGGGACATGGGTTCGATCCCTGATCCGGGAAGAGCCTACAGGTTGTGAAGCAATCAAGCCCGTGTGCCACAACTATTGGAGCCCGTGCTCTAGAGCCCGGGAGCCGCAACTACTGAGCCCACGTGGCACAACTACTGAAGCCTGTATGCCCTTGAGCCCACACTCCCCAACCAGAGAGACCACCGCGATGAGAAGTCCAAGCACTTCAACTAGAGTAGCTCCCGCTCGCCTCAACTTGAGAAAGCCCACGCAATAACAAAGACCCAGTACAGCCATAAATAAATAAAATTATTAGGAAAAAAAGAAAAAAAGGATGATGGAAAGCAAAGCTCTGTATCTCATGCTCACCTTGTAGCACCTGTATTTATATAGAACCACCAGGAAAATCGTCATGAAGACAATGACGCTGATCATGATCACCGCATTCAGAATTGAGTGCAGGGCTCTCTGCGCCAGAGTCTCCGTGTCTTCTGTAAATGGAGTATAGATTCTGTAATAAAACAAAAGCCCCAGGGGTTAATGGAGATTCTAAACTACATGCTCTCCAAAATGAGCTTTGTTTCCCAGATTTAACTGATACCTTATGAATCACTTTTTTTTTCAGCTCATCAATCTAACCAAGAATTTTTAACCTAAGAAAAGCAGCTTTATGCTAAAATAAGCTCTTCAAAATAAAAGATAGTTAAAATAGAGGTGGACCCACGTGTGCCAGACACTGGCTCCACCTAGTGGACGCTTTATATGGAAATAATTACCTCATCAAAGGTTTTCTCCACAGCTTACAGTGATTTGTTAAAGTACTACCAGATTCTGCCATAAACTACCTAGACTACAAGTGGTTCTAAGAGGAAGGTACAATGGTGGGTAATTATCTTCTATCTGCAGGGTGACTACAACTAAAGTTGTCTTGAGATAATGTCACATATCCATCTACCCTTGTCTCATATGAAAACACTTTTATTCCAGGTACCAATGTTTTCAACAGAAGACTTTATTTCTGCCTCCCCTGGAGTTACATACAGCCACGAGAATAAGTAATGACCACTGAATTATCAGCAGATGTGGTCTGTGGAACTTTTAAGGGAGGAGTGAGTTCTGCTGAGAGGTATGTCTTATGTCCTTTTCTCCTCCATTCCTTCCTGCTGTCTGAATGAAGGCTGGGGCTCCAGCACCAATACTGGACCCCGAAATAACCTAGACAATAGAAGCCAAAAAAGAATGAAGAAGCCTGAGTCCTTGGTGAAAAGAACGCACTGTACAATCTGAACTACCTCTTCACTATTCTGTGGGAGACAAGAAAATATGTATATCACTCAAACCAGTTTTTAAAATTTTTTCTTTTTTTTTTGGCTGTGCCATTTGGCTTGCAGGATCTTAGTTCCCTGACCAGGGATTGAACCTGGGCCTCAGCAGTGAAAGCATCAAGTCTTAACCACTGGACCACCAGGGAATTACTGGTTTTGATTTTCTGTAATGGGCTTGGCAAACTTTCTGTAAAGGACTACAGAGTAAATATTAAGCTTTGTGAGTCATATGGTCTCTGCTGCAACCATTCAACTCTGCCCTTGTAGTATGAAAGCAGCCGAAGACAATACATAAATGAATGGACACGGCCATGTTCCAATAAAACTTCATTTACCAAGGGAGGTGGCGGGCAGATCTGGCCTGTGGGGCATAGCTTGCTAACCTGGTTCTATAATATGCAGCCAAACCTAACTGTAACTTACAGAGACAATATTCCCCAACTTCTTTTGGTAACTGTCTCCAACCCCTGCTCTTCACTCACTGTCTTAGCCTTTCTCTCAAAGGTTAAAGCCTGGCTTTCAGAACCCCACAGAGTTTTCCAGACGCTTGCCAATTTCAGAATTCACTTAAAACATCTTGAGCCCAACAGGGTCCCAGAGACAGAACTAGGTGGCATCTGAATCAAAGCATTTTCCTTGGAGACCAAGGGCAGACACCAACAGCACCAGAGAATCTGCGTGGCATTCAGCAAACACTTCAGGGCCAGTCTGCATTCCTTCTTCACCCTTTCACTGAACTTTTTTTTTTTCTTGGCCGAACATTTATTACACTCCTCACCCTGGAAACAAAAGTGCTCTCATAGTCCTCGTGGTATAGAAGGAAAACAGGCATTAAATAAGGAAAGTAAATATACACTTGCATATTGTGACAAGTGAAAAAAGAACAGGTTGCAACAGAATACCGGGAAGGGCCTAATTCTTTTAGGAGGATCATAGAAGTTATTTTTCAGCCAAGATGAGAAGGATAATAGGAATTAATCTACCAAAATTAGAAAAGGAAAAAAACATTCCAGGGAGAGGAACAATGGGCCCAATGGCCCTGAAGTGCTAAAATCACTACTCAATTCTTTACTTGCTCAATTCCAAATAAATTGAGCACAATCTAGGGATGCTACATAAAAAATATAACTCTGCAGCTTTATTTTCTCTACATAAAGCATCATCTGCTTCCAGTTATCAGACAGGATGGACTCTCTAGCCTTCATGGCCCTTCAGTGCAGAGGTCAGAGGTCTTCAAGGTGATGATGACATGCTACGCAGGACAGCCAGATTGGCCTTGAGGATAACAACCCACAATACTCATACGTACAGCTGCCCATCCTTCCGGGTATAAAAGCTGACTGATTTGATGGTGGCCACAACCACCACCATACAGAGAGTCACAGGGACAAACAGCATGATCACATGTTTGGCGCCGTATTTCAATGTCAGCTCCTCATCCTCCTCTTCCTCTTGCTCCACCACCTGCTGTGAGCTGCTGGGGGCTCGGCCATTGGATACCGACTCAGTGTTGCCATGCCTCGCCTCTCGTTGCCATGATCATGCCGCTCTCTACTGTCATTCTAAAAGCACAGGAAGAGATTTTTCAGTAAGTCAGACTCCCAGGAAAATCAAAGTGTTCTATATCAAAAACAGAAAATGTAATGATTAGATCCTAGGGTAACAACAGGCCCATTATTACGCAAGTTTCCAAAAACTTAAAGCAAGAGAGAATCAATTTACAAGAAGTACGCAGCCTAAAAGTCGAGATTATTTACCACTGTCCACTGGAGGAACCCAGGTAACCCCTCTCACCTGGCTCTTTCTAATACAACTGTATTCATTCTTTGGAATTTTTGACTTAAAAAATGACATCTGCATGAAACCTTCCTTATTTACTGCAGCTCCAAGCAGAGTACTCTCACCTTTTTTAAAATCATGAAATGCTTTTTAACCTGTAGTTTCCTATCATTTATACAAGGAACTATCTCACCTTCATTATTAATAAGACTTAGAAATCTTTGTAGTGACATACAGGGGATCTGTCAGTATTATTTCTTACCATCTATAGTTATCTCACGGAGAAGGCAACAGCGCCCCACTCCAGTACTCTTGCCTGGAAAATCCCATGGACGGAGGAGCCTGGTAGGCTGCAGTCCATGGATTGCTAAGAGTCGGACACGACTGAGCGACTTCACTTTCACTTTTCACTTTCATGCACTGGAGAAGGAAATGGCAACCCACTCCAGTGTTCTTGCCTGGAGAATCCAAGGGATGGTGGGCTGCCGTCTTTGGGGTTGCACAGACTCGGACACGACTGAAGCAACTTAGCAGCAGCAGCATAGTTATCTCAAAACAGTATTCAATTAAAAAAAAAAAATTTACAGAAAGAAACTAGGCCTTAATTCTGATGGTCTCCAAACCCATTCCCACCTATATAGAGGAAGGGAACAATAAATGCAAGAATGAAGGAATGAAAGTAGATTCCATTTTTCTCTAGTTCTAAACATCACTTTTTTACCATTATCCTTATCCTGGATCTATCCTTGCCTAATCAAGTTCAATTCCTTTTTGATATTTTAGATCTAAAATTCAGTTTTTGTAAAGGGTAGAATGAATCTCAAGAGCATTAACAACAAAATAAAAATAATAGAAAATAGGAGAAAAATAACAGAGAAGTAAATGAAACAGGATATGCAAGTAGACTGATAGTCACTGTTGCTGACAATAGGCAATCAGCTGGTTAAGACAGGAAGCTCCTAGGAAGATAAGTCTTGTATCTTGTATCTCATTTTTGACTATAGAGTTTAACCAATTAACTTACATGCTTGATAATAGCGGTACTAGTGATTGTAATATGTGCTTTTTTTTTGGCTCCAAGTCAAGGCTTGTGTGATCTTAGCTCCCCAACCACGGATTGAACCTGTGCCCTAAACAGTGAAAGCCCTGTATCCTAACCACTAGACCACCAGGGAATGCCTGATATGTACTCTGACATTTAACTCTCACAACCACCTTACCATCACCACTTTCCAGGCAAGGAAACAGCCACAGCTTGTGTTATAAAGAGGGTTTGAACCCAGGTGTGCCCGACTGCAGAAATCAAGCTAACCTCCTCAATCTGTCATTCACAAGACAACATGACTGCTCTGCAGACTTACTGTAGGCTTTCTCTTTCACTTGACTTTCAACTTATTCATTCCATCCTATATTTCAGTTACTCTGCTGTAACACTACAGCAGAAATTAAAAAGATCTAGATGCTATCCTTGGAAGCTCATAAGATAGTTTTAATATTAGGGAAACACTAGAGATGTGAACAAAGTGCTACAGAAGTAATTTTTTATGATCAAGAAAGGCAACATACGGTGGGAATATAAACTGATGCAGCCACTATGGAAAACTATATGGAGGTTCCTTGAAAAACTAAAAATAGAGTTTCCAAATGATCCAGCAATTGCATTCTTGGGCATAAAACTCTAATTCAAAAAGATACATGCACCCTAATGTTCACAGCAGCACTATTTACAATAACGAAGACAAGGATGCAACCTAAATGTCTATCAACAAATGAATGGATGAAGATGTACATACACACACACACACTGAAATATTACTCGGCCATAGAAAAAGAATGAAATAACGCCATCTGCAGCTACATAGACCTAGGGATGATCACACTAAGTAAATCAGAGAAAGACAAATATATGACATCACTTATATTTGGAATCTAAAATGGTAACAAATGAACTTATTTATAAAATGGAAACAGACTCACAGACATAGAAAACAAAGTTATGGTTACCAAAGGGGAAAGAGGGTAGAGAAGGGATAAATTAGGAGTTTGAGATTAGCAAATAACAGACTACTACATGTAAGGCAGAATAAAATAAAAGGGCCTACTGTATAGGACAGGGAACCATATTCAATATCCTGTAATTAACCACAAGGGAAATAACATGAAAAATAAAAAATACATATATGTATATATGTGTAACTGAATCACTATGTATATATGAATAACTGAATCACTTTGCTATACACTTGAAACTAACACAACATTGTAAATCAACTATATGTCAATAAAAATTTAAAGCAAAAAAGAAAGACAACATGAAAAATACAATTCTTGAATAGAACCTTCAAGAACGGAAGGTGAATGGGTTCCAGGCAGAGACAACGTCAACTGCGCCACAGGCCTATGCAGAAAACTTATGAGTACTCCTGAGGTGGCTGAGAACAGGGTGGTCAGGGCTGGTGGCAGGAAAAGGAAGGTTAGGAACAGGTTGTAAAGAACCTTGTTTGCCATGCCAGGGACTTCAGACTTTGTCCTGTAGGCAACAAAAAAGTCATAAAAATTGCTAAGGTTGAGGAAGTGACACATCAGATTATGTTTCGTTTTTAACAAACTTGCTGAAGTGGTGATGGAAAATAGGAGAGGTGTGAGAAAAATACTTCAGAAGCGAATGACAGAGCTTTGTGGCAAATTACATGCGAATGGTCAGGAAGGAGTCAACAAGGACTCTGGAGGTTTTGGCTTAAAGGAATAGGAAGGTGGTAGTTGCACTGATGGCCACAGGGAGCACAAGAAGGCAGGCTAGAGGAGCGGAAGAGATTTTAGTTAGGTGAAGAGAGAGAATTTAGAAAGGTGCATTTCAAGCTCAGAAGAGAGTTGAAGGAAGCCATAGTTTCTATAGCTATGAAAGTGGATGAAACCTCAGGGAGAAAGTATAGATGGATGCGTTGGCCATTAATGTAACACAACAGCTATGGAAGGAAAAATACAAAGTGAGATGACCACCAAGGAGAGAAGTGTGAATAACTCCTAAGCTTAAGCAGCAGGTTATCTATAAATCATAATGGACTGGGGAATGGATTGAAGCTGAGAAATTAAAGGCAATTATTCCTTGAAGCCAAAAAAGAACAAAAATGGACAAAAGAGGAGATTCAAATTTTAAAAAGTTATTTTAGGGATGTCAGAGACTTGAGCATACTTGTCAGGTCAAAGTATAGAGTTGGGATTAGAGGAAAATGTTGATGATACAAAACACAAAGATGACAACTAATGAAGCAGGGTAGGGGATAAATGATGAGGAATGGAAGAAGAGAGAAAAGCTGGCCTTACAAAGGCACTGGTGCTCTCTGCCTCAGTTTGACCTCATGGAGGAAACATTTATGAAGACTCCAGGCCTACTAGAGTGGAAAGGAAACAACTGAAAACACAAAAGACAGAAAAATACATACACTTACCAAGAAAAATAATTTTTGCTGAACACAAGTCACTGAAGTTCACTGGGAAGGAAAGGGTTATGAGGAAGGTGGGCTCTAGACAACAGGGGCATAGTAGGGTAGATAGCTGAGAAGCAGGAGAGCTGAGGGAATTCATACCTCAACTCTCTTAGAAGGAGGGGACTGTGCTGTATGCTAAGAACGCTGCAGTTGTGGCTAATATTCAGCAATACAATTATGGCCAACTTGGGCTGATTAATGTTTAGTATAAACTAAATGCAAGTAATAACAGCTCTTAATATAGTATTTGCAAAGCATTTATGTAATTTAGTATTGTATGACTTATATAAAGTACTTATATAATTTAAAAGCACTCTCACTTCATCTTGTTTATCTTTATATGTGGGAGATTTTGGTAGATGAACAGTAAAACAACTGATACAAAATTTCATAGTCAGAAAACAGCAGAGGTAGGAAAATAAAATTCAAATCTCTCACTTCAAAACCATTCTTTCTATGGCACCACAGCTCTCCTATAAGGTTATGTGAGCTGTTTAACTGGGTGAATCCAGCATGAAAGAGGCAATCATAACATGCTTGTTAAGGGTGAGTACGCTTAACAAGGGTAACTGGATATTCTGGTTTATAGTGAACATTGGTGACCCCACCCTGCCCCGCCCTCAGAGCTGATACAGGATACTGGAGCACTGTTTCACATAACATTTTGATGCTACTTTAAAAATTAACTATATAATTTATGTCTTTTAAAAAAATACAATTTATTTACTTAAAGAGGCAAAATACACATTGGATTCTAAACTCCAGAAGTATAAAAAAAGCATACAGTAAAAAACCTCCCACTTAACTCTCAGTTTCCTAACGCCCCAGGTTATCACTGGTCACTGTTCTCAGCAAATCCTTTCAAAGTTTCCTTATTCATACACAAGCAAATACAAATACATATTCTCATTACCCTTGCCACAGAAATGGTGGCACAAGAAATGCACTGTCCTAGGAGCTAAAAAGCCTCTTGTTGAAGGTGAAAGAGGAGAGTGGAAAAGTTGGCTTAAAGCTCAACATTCAGAAAACGAAGATCATGGCATCTGGTCCCATCACTTCATGGGAAATAGATGGGGAAACAGTAGAAACAGTGTCAGACTTTGTTTTTTTGGGGCTCCAAAATCGCTGCAGAGGGTGAGTGCAGCCATGAAATTAAAAGGCGCTTACTCCTTGGAAGAAAAGTTATGACCAACCTAAATAGTATATTCAAAAGCAGAGACATTACTTTGCCAACTAAGGTCCGTCTAGTCAAGGCTATGGTTTTTCCAGTGGTCATGTATGGATGTGAGAGTTGGACTGTGAAGAAGGCTGAGTGCAGAAGAATTGATGCTTTTGAACTGTGGTGTTGGAGAAGACTCTTGAGAGCCCTTGGACTGCAAGGAGATCCAACCAGTCCATTCTGAAGGAGATCAACCCTGGGATTTCTTTGGAAGGAATGATGCTAAAACTGAAGCTCCAGTACTTTGGGCACCTTATGCGAAGAGTTGACTCATTGGAAAAGACCCTGATGCTGGGAGGGATTGGGGGCAGGAGGAGAAAGGGACGACCGAGGATGAGATGGCTGGATGGCATCACAGACTCAATGGACGTGAGTCTGAGTGAACTCCGGGAGTTGGTGATGGACAGGGAGGCCTGGTGTACTGCCATTCATGGGGTCGCAAAGAGTCGGACACGACTGCGCGACTGAACTGAACTGAACTGATACCATGCTTTCTTTTTTAAACTGTATCTTAGAAAGTTTTCTACATGTCAGTAAAAAATATCCTTATTCTCTTAAAAAACCAGCTGCACAGCCAGTGTATGAAGATATTGTAATTTATTAGGCCAATCCCCTAGTGATGGACACCGAACTTGCTTCCAACTTTTTGCCATTTCAAACATCACTGCAGTATGATCACTTCATATTTCACACATGAAGGGGCGTATTTATAGGATAACTTCACTGAAGTACAAGGTTAAAGTATATGTTCACTTCAAATCCTGATTTATACAGCCAAATAGCACACTCAGCAATGCAGGAGAGTGTCTATTTCAACAAGCCCTAGTCTACGTAGTAAGCTTGCGATGCCTGGATTTTTACCAAACTGATAGGGTATTAAAATACAGGATCTCAGTTTAATTTTAACTTCTATGTCTCTTATCATTAGGAAAAAATGATCATTTTTAAAAATGAACTAAGTATTCATATCCTTTGTCATTTTTTCTATTTGGCTTATGGTACTTTTAGTTAAAACTTTTAAATTTAAAAAACAGTGAATGCCAGTTATGTACAAGGACATACCAATCAACAAGACTGCCCTCATGAACTGATTTCAAGCAGGAGAAGACAGCTAATAAACAAGATAATTACAGATTAGGATAATACTGTAATAGGGTGATGTGATAAAACACAGAATGGGACTTTCAAGTAATGTGACCAGAGAATATCTTTCTGAGGACATGACATTTGAGCTGAGACCCGAAGGATAAAAAGATGTGAAAGAGCTTTTGTACTGTAAAGGATTAACTCAGCAGGTCAGGGGTATCCAAAACCTGCATACACCATAGAAAGATTTGGCCTGGCTCCTAGGAGATAACCTTTTAAGTCCTTGAACAGCCTGCCTATTAAGACTGTTTCTGTTTACAGGAGGCCTTGGGTCACTTTAACAATCTGATCCACAGTAGGAGTCTTGAGCCACATAGTATCTGCTTGACCTTAGGAGGGGTTAGAAAACTATGTCCAGCCATGTTTACGTGACTAACCCTGAATAAAACTCTGGGACACCCAGGCTCAAGAATGTTTTCCGGGTGAGCAGTACTCTCTGCATGTTGTCTCACACTGCTCCTGGGAGAATCAAGCATTTGTTTGCATGACTCCACTGCGACAAGACAATTGGAAGCTTGGGCCTGGTGTCTCCTAGATCCTTCCCCTTGTGCCTTTTTCTGTTGCTAACTTTAATCTTGAGAGGGTAACAGGCAGGAAGGCCAGGGGTCTCCAAATGGAGGAGACAGTCTGCAAATGTCAGACATTTTCTCTCTCTTAAGCGGCAGGAGGAAACTAAGCGATATTTTTTCCTTCTCTATACAAATTTAAAAGGAGGTTTCTCTTAAAATTCTATGTTGCCATAATGACATCTGATTTCACCTGAAGTTAACCAATGCCTTTTTCTTATGGAAATGTTTGTCTTAAGCTATGCTAATGTACTATGCATCCACCCCAAACTCTGTCTTCAAGTTGGTTCCGCCTTTTGGGCTCAGAACCTACTTGATAAACCAGTATGTTATACTCCTATATTGTTCCTCTAATCTATGTAAATGACACTTTTTGTATGGTGACCTGCCCTTCTTCAAGATTCAAGTTAATCATTTTGTGGCCCAAAATAAACCATTTGGAGCCAAGGTTATCCCAAAATACATCTTATGGGTGAGGGCCTGGTGCCATTCTAAGTTAACAGGCTGCTGGTGACTATATAACATCCAGCTGAAGGCTAGCAGGCGGGTACTCTTTCTACCCCCTTCTGATGCCTATGTCAGAAGCTTTCTCTATCTCCTTTATACTTTAATAAAACTTTATTACACAAAAGCTCTGAGCGATCAAGCCTTGTCTCTGGCCCCGGATTGAATTCTTCTCCGGAGGCCAAGAATCCCGGCGTCATGATTCAACAACAACCTTTCAATCTGTGTCTTTTCACTGCAGTAAACTGTGAGTATGACAGCTTTTCTGAGATCTGTGGGTCGTTCTACTAGCTTACCACTGAACCTAAGCATGGTCTTGGGGAACCCTGATTATATGTGTACACTGAAAAATCATAAAATATTGCTAAAAGAAATTAAAGAACAAAAGCAAAAATAGACAAATGGGACTATATCAAACTTTAAAACTTCTGTGCATCAAAAAAACACAGTAAAAAGGCAATTAGAGAATGGAAGAAAATATGTGCAAATTATATATTTGATAATGGGTTAATATCCAGAATATATAAAAGACTCCTATAACTTAACAACAAAGAAACAAATAATTTGATTTTAAAATGGCAAAAGACTTGAACAGACATTTCAATAGACATTTCTAAGAAGAATATACACAAATGGCCAATAAGCACAAAAAAGATGCTAATGTTACTAATCAGAGAAATTCAAATTAAAACTAAAATAAGATCTCTTACACCCAGTAGAATGGCTACTATCAAAAAACTCCCCAGAAAATAACAAGTATTAGCAAGGGTGCAGAGATGTTGAATCCCTTGTGCCCTGTGGATGGGCACGTAAAAGGGTACAGCTGCGATAACAAACGATGCAGGTTCCTCAAAAAATTAAAAACAGAACTGTCATATGGTCCAGCAACTCTACTTCCAGGTACAGATCCAAAAGAATTGAAAGCAATATCTCAAAGAGATAGTGTATTTCACACCCATGATCACTGCAACACTATTTTCAAGAGCCAGGAGACAGAGAAACTCAAATGTCTAACAATAGACGGATAAAGGAAATGTGATACATATGTACAAAGGTGAAGTCGCTCAGTCGTGTCCGACTCTTTGCGACCCCGTGGACTGTAACCTACTAGGCTTTTCTGTCCATGGGATTCTCCAGGCAAGAACACCGGAGTGGATTGCCATTTCCTTCTCCAGGGGATCTTCCCGACCCAGGGATCGAACCCAGGTCTCCCGCATTGGAGGCAGATGCTTTAACCTCTGAGCCACCAGGGAAGCCCACATATGTACAACGGAGCCTTAAAAGAGAAGGAAATCTTGTCACTTGCTAAAACATGAATGAACCCTGAGGACTTTATATTGTGAAATGCATAAGCAAGTTACAAAAAGACAAATAATGCATGATTCCACTTATATAAAGTATCTAAATTAGTCTAACTTGAAAAAAAAAGTATAACTGTTTGCCAGGGGCTCTGAGGACAGGGAAATGGGGCTATCCTCTTCAACAGGTACAGAGTATTAGTTTTGCAAGTTGAAAATGTTTTAGAAATCTACTGCACCATAATGTGAATATAGTTAACACTACTGAGCTGCATATTTAAAACTGGTTAAGATGGGAACTTCCCTGGTGGTCCAGTCGTTAAGAATCCACCTGCCAACGCAGGGGACACTGGTTCGATCCTTGATCCAGGAAGATCCCATGAGCTGCAAAGCAACTAAGCCCATGCGCCCCAACTATTGAGTGAGTGCCCTAGGACTTGCACTCTGTAACAAGAGAAGACAATGCAAGGAGAAAACCACACACTGCAAATAGAAAGTAGCACCCATTGCTCACCACAACTAGAAAAAGCCCCCACACAGCAACAAAGACCCAGCACAGCCAAAAATTTTAAAAATAAAATCTCATGTCCTTAATCACAATTAAAAATAAATTTTTTAAAGACCTAAATGACTGTAGAGCTATACTGTGTGTTCATGGATTAAAAGGCTCAAAACTGCTAAGTGTCAATTCTACCAACATTCTCCCTCCCACCCCCGCCTCCAACTGATCTGTAAATTCAATGCTATCTCCATCAGCTTTTCTATAGTAATGTTTATTAAGTTAATATAGGAAATAGGGGCTTCCCTGGTGGGTCAGTGGTAAAGAATCTGCCTGCCATCCATGATTCAGTAAGATTCCACATGCTGCAGAGCACCTAAGCCTCTGAGCCATAACTATTGAGCCTGTGCTCTAGGACCACGGAGCCGAAACTACTGAACCCACCCACGTCCCACAGCTACTGAAACCTGTGCACCACACAGCCCGTGCTCCACAAGAGAAGCCACTGCAGAGAAAAGCCTGTGCACAGCTGGAGAGTAGCTCCCTCTGGCCACAACTGGAAAAGAGCCTGTGCAGCAACAAAGACCCTGCACAGCCAAAATTAAGTAGATAAAATTTATTTTTAAAAAAGGGAAATACAGGAGGATGTCCAAAACAACTTTGAAAGTTGGAGAACTAATGCCACATCTTATACAGTTATAGTTCTCAAAAAAATGTTATACTGGCACAAATAGACTAAGCAGAGTCCAGAAACAGCCTGACACATATGCACAACTGATTTTTGCCAAAGGATAGTCTTTTTCAACAAATGATGCTGAAACAACTGGATATTCAACTGGAAAAAAATGAACTTTGATCCATACCTCATGCCATATACAAAAAATTATACTCACAATACAGACCTAAATGCAAAACCTAAAATTATAGTTCCTAGAAGAAGGTAATACAAGAAAAAACTTTTGAGAACTTGAGTGAAACAAAGATTTCAAAAAAAGAGACCCACAAAAGGAAAAAATAGATAAGATATTTCATCAATATTTATACTAATCTATTTCTGCTCTTTAAAATACACTAAGAAAATAAAAAGACAAGCCACAGACCGGAAGAAAATGTTTGCAAATCACATATATCACAGAGGACCTGTATCTGGAATACATAAAACTCAGTAAGAAAACAAACCTAAACCTCCTAGAAAAAGAAAGAGATAAGAAACAACCCAAATTAAAAACCGAGCAAGGCATCTAACAGATACTTCACCAAAGATATTAGGAAGACAAGCAGATGAAGAGACACTTCACATCATTATTCAGAGAAGTGTAAACTAAAATCACAATGATATTAGTACCCTTTACTAGAATGGCTAAAAAACTGACAAGACCGTACCAAGCGTTGGCGAGAATGTGGAGGAACTGGAACCCTTGTACTGGTGCAAAGTTCCTGCATGCAAAGTTACACAATCAATTTGGAAAACTGTTTGACAGTATCTTAAGAAGTTAAATATATACTTTCTACACTGGATCACATTCTACTCTTGGGCATTTACTCAAAATAAATGAAAGCAATATGTCCAATCAAAGATTTGTACATAGATGTCCACAACAGCTTTATTTGTAATAACCCAAAACCAGAAACAATGCAAACATTCATAAACAAGTGAATGGATAAAAAAAAATACCTGTGGTATATCCATATAATGGAATGCAACACAGCAATAAAAAGGAACTATTGATATATGCTATGCCACTGATGAATCTTGAAATAATTATGCTGAATGAAAAAAGCCTTACAAAAGTTATATACAGTATGATTTCATTTATATAAAATTCTAGGAAATGAAACTAGAATACAGTGACAAACATTAGTAAGTGGTTGCCTGATAGCAGTTGGGGAGGGATAGGAGGGAGAGATTACAAGGAAGAGGAAACTTACAGGTGATGGTTATATTCATTGTCTTGACTGCAGTGGTGGTTTCCATGGTATGTATGTCAAAACTGGTCAAATTGTATACTTACTTTAAATATGTGCAATTAACTGTGCGATAATTATTCTTCAATAAAGCTGTTTTTCTTAAGTGTTTTTCACAAAGAGGTGAAGAGGTGTGTAGGTCCTTTGAAAACTGTCATATTAGAAAGTGACAGAAGTACTAAGAGATTTCCAAAATGAAAAATCTTGGCTAAATATTAGAATGACAACTTAGCATTATTTTTAAGGCTGATTAAAACCAATTTTTTTAATTATGGAAAAAGTTAAAGTAAATATGTCAAAGTGTATAATAAAGCCCCATGTGGAAAAAGTTAAAGTAAATATGTCAAAGTGTGTAATAAAGCCCCATGTGCACTCTGCATGTGTGTAGTGAGTAATCCTCCTCAGTCCCTCAGTTGTGTCCAACTCTCTGCGACCTCCTGGACTGAAGCCCACAAAGCTCCTTTGTCCACGGGACCTTCCAAGCAAGAATACTGGAGTGAGTTGCCACTTTCTCCTCCAGGGGATCTTCGCAATTCATCTTTCCCATGTATCTCCTTCATCTCCTGCACTGGCAGGCAGATTCTTTACCACTGAGTCACCTGGGAAGCACACGTGCACCTGACCTTCAATTATGTCATTTCAAGGTTAAATCTTATTCCATCTGTATTCCACCCACTTTGCCCCCAGTTTTATTTTGAGGCAAACTCAGACCTATCATTTCCTTTATAAATATTTTAGTGTTAACATATATTTCTAAAAGATAAGAACATTAAGGCCTCTTTGTATATGTGGCTTGGTAACTCATTTCTTTAAAAAAAAAAAAATCTTTATTGATTTATTTGGCTGCGCCAGGTCAGACTTGCAGCATGTGGGATCTAGCTCCCCAACCAAGAATTGAACCCAGGCCCCGTGCATTGGGAGTTTGGAGTCTTAGCCATTGGACCAACAGGGAAGTCCTCATTTCTTTATTAATTAAAAAGAAAACAAAAAACTTTAGTTTTTAGAGAAGTTTTAAGTTCAGAACAAAACTGAGCAGAGTATCGAGAGCTCCCATAATACCCCTTGCCCCCACAACCTTCCTCACCAACATCCTACACCGAAGTGGTATATTTTCACAATCAACCAATCTTCATTGGTACATTATCACCTAAAATCCATAGTTTACTTTAGGGTTCACTCTTGGTATTGTATAGTCTCTGGGTTTTGAAAAATGGGCAATACATGCATCTACCATAGTACCATACAGAAGTCCCAAAAACCCTCTGCCTATTTATCCCTCCCTTCCCGCTATGCTCCGGCAACCAAGGATCATTTTACTGCCCCAGTTTTGCCCTTTGAAACTATTTTTAAGGTTCAGAAAAACCAGTGTTGTAGCCATTATAAATGGTTTCATTTCAGTGGCAAAAGCAGGATTACTCACTACACAAATGTTGTAAGCTTCTGGGAGGGTGGGGGTCCTATGGGAAGTGGCCAGCATGTGGGAAGTGAGTTCCTATGAAGCCACATTCCCCAAAGCTCCTACACTGTGAAGTCAGAGGCTTCATTTTAATTCTTTCTCCCTTCTCTCATTTCAGAACATGTACAAGTCCAAACACTGAACACATGTGGACCCTCACGCAGGGAAAGTAGTTCTAGGGCACCAAAGATTGTGAGGTATTTTTGAGTGTGTTGGGGGGGAGGGGAGGTATTTTTTAATAGAGCATGCTTGCCCATTTGGGTTTTTTTTCTTTTTAAGAAACCTTGTTTACTGCCTGCCTGTCCTTGGCTTTTAGTTTTATTTCTGTAGTTAAAAGAAACATCATAAATAAAAGTGTATAAACATTTTTAGAAGTTTTTAAAAATGTTATCCGCTTGTGTTTATAAATAGAAACTCAGCATCCTCCCGAATCTCTGCTCCACAGCACGAACAGGTGAGCAATCTGACATACTTTCAGATACTTTTATAACCATGTGCTGCAATCTACTTTGCCAATATACTTCAACTTACACATTAGAGAAGCAAAAAAAAAATAATTAAAAAATAACATTACAGTAGCAGCACAGTAATAACTATAATAACTGCTAAGATTTATTGACTATGTATATGTGAGACACTCTGCTAAGCAGCTCAGATGAAGTCATCTATTTAATCCTTATAAAACTGAGTTAATATTCTAAACTTCATTTAACAGATAAAGAAACTGATGCTTAGACAGATCAGATAGTTTGCCAAAGATTCCACAGCTAAGAGGTTCCAGAGCTGAGATTCTACTTCAGACAGTTTAGTCAAAAGATCCTACTATTCTCCATTACCTTATAATATTGATTGGGTAAACCATAAGACGGATTCTCTCAAAATTCTCAGTATAAGTAATATTTTAAAGAATATTCTAGTCTATATTTCCTGGTACTTTTATGGAAATGTTTTTATAGGATAAGTTTCAAGAAGTGCTCATACTTGGTCAAAAGGTACATGCATTTATTTATTTATTTATTTGGCCATACCTCAAGACACGTGGAATTTCCCCTACCCAGGACGAAATCCATGTCCCTGCAGTGGAAGCTCAGAGTCTAAACCACTGGAGTACCAGGGAAGTCTAGTGTATGCATTTTTAGAGTTAATTGTGAGATAATCTCCAAAAGGCATAGGTATGTAGCAGATTCTTTGACAGCCTGCTTCCAAATAAATACAAACTTTTAACTCCAATGAACAACAAATGAAGAGTGCCTATTTCCCCATATCTTCAGTAGCAGTAAGAATCAAGCCTTGCTCACTGAAAGGCAAAAGACAAAGGTTTTCATTTCTATGTCTCTGATTACTAGTAAGGTTGATCAACTAGTCTTTTCATATATTTATTACCATTTATATTTCTTTTTCCTCCTTCATATATGTATACTGCTCATCAGTTTAGTTGCTCAGTCGTGTCCAACTCTTTGCAACCCCATGGACTGCAGGACGCCAGGCTTCCCTGTTCTTCACCAACTTCTGGAGGCTACTCAAACTCATGTCCATTGAGTTGGTGATGCCATCCAACCATCTCATCCTCTATCATCCCCTTCTCCTCCTGCCTTGAATCTTTCCCAGCACCAGAGTCTTTTCCAATGAGTCAGCTCTTCGCATCAGGTGGTCAAAGAGTATTGGAGCTTCAGCATCAGTCCTTCCAATGAATATTCAGGACTGATCTCCTTTAGGATGGACTAGCTGGATCTCCTTGCAGTCCAAGGGACTCTCAAGAGTCTTCTCCAACACCACAGTTCAAAAGCATCAACTCTTCAGTGCTCAGCTTTCTTTATGGTCCAACTCTCATATCCATACATGACTACTGGAAAAACCATAGCTTTGACTAGACGGATCTTTGTTGGCAAAGTAATGTCTTTGCTTTTTCAATGCTGTCTAGGTTGGTCATAGTTTTTCCTCCAAGGAGTAAGCATCTTTTAATTTCATGGCTGCAATCACCATCTGCAGTGATTTTGGAGCCCCCCAAAATAAAGTCTCTGTTTCCCCATCTATTTGTCATGAAGTGATGGGTCCAGATGCCATGATCTTCATTTTCTGAATGTTGAGCTTTAAGCCAACTTTTTCACTCTCTTCTTTCATCAGGAGGCTCTTTAGTTCTTCTTCACTTTCTGCCATAAAGATGGTGTCATCTGCATATCTGAGGTTATTGATATTATTCCCAGGAATCTTGATTCCAGCTTGTGATTCATCCAGTCCAGCATTTCTCATAATGTACTTGAGACCCTAATGCTGGGAGGGATTGGGGGCAGGAGAAGGGGACGACAGAGGATAAGATGGCTGGATGGCATCACCAACTCAATGCACATGAGTTTGGGTGAACTCCAGGAGTTGGTGATGGACAGGGAGGCCTGGCGTGCTGCGATTCAGGGTCGCAAAGAGTCGGACATGACTGAGCGACTGAACTGAACTCTGCATATAAATTAAATAAGCAGGGTGATAATATACAGCCTTGACATACTCCTTTCCCGATTTGGAACCAATCTATTATTCCATGTCCAGTTCTAAGTGTTGCTTCTGACCTGCATACAGATTTCTCAGGAAGCAGATCAGGTGGTCTGGTATTCCCATCTCTTTAAGAATTTCCACAGTTTTTTGTGATCCACATAGTCAAAGGCTTTGGTGTAGTCAATAAAGCAAAAGTAGATGTTTTTCTGCTCATACCTTTTAGTAATTTGTTTCTGAGCTATATCCCTTTTAACTTCATAAGGATCCTTTATATATTAAGATATATCTGTTACTAGGTATATAAGCCTTTGCCCAGTTTGTTTTTAGACTTTGTTCATGGCAGTTTTTGCCACACTGAAGTTTATTATTCTGTATTGGTGAATATGAACTTAGATTATTTAATAAGGAAAACTTAATCTTACTTTTTTCATTGAATATTATTTCAGTATACATTCCCATGTACCAAGTCAAAGGCCTAAAAATTAACCCTGTATTCCATTACATTGATATATTTATAATCTTCACATTATTTACTTAACATACATATTTATTTATAAGAAAAAGTATCATGGGAGGGAGGTTTTATAGGGAGGGGATGTACATATACTTATGGCTGATTCGTGTTGTTGTATGGCAGAAACCAACACAACATTATAAAGCAATTATCCTCCAAGTAAATTAAAGGGCTTCTCTGGTAGTGCAGTGGATAAGAATTCACTTGCCAATGCAGGAGACTCGGGTTCGATCTCCAATCTGGGAAGATCCCACATGGACGCAGAGCAACTAAGCCCACGAGCCAGAACTACTGAAGCCTGCATGCTGTAGGGCCGCACACCACCATTACTGAGTCTACATGCTGCAACTACTGAAGTCCACACACCTAGAGCCTGCGTTCTGCAACAAGAGAAGCCACCACAGTGAGAAACCCGAGCACTGCAACTAGAGAGTAGCCCCTACTTGCCACAGCTAAAGAAAAAGTCAGCACAGCAACAAAGACCCAGCACAGCCAAAAATAAATAAATAAATAAAATTATCTTTAAAAAATAAATTAAAAAAAGTACCAATAAGACTTTACAGATATTGTTTGAAAGTTGTCTGTTGAAAGTGAAAGTCACTCACTCGTGTCTGACTCTTTGCGACCCTGTGGACTATACAGTCCATGGAATTCTCCAGGCCAGAATACTGGAGTGTGTAGCCTTTCCCTTCTCCAGGGGATCTTCCCAAACCAGGGATCGAACCCAGGTCTCCCGCATTGCAGGCGGATTCTTTACAAGCTGAATCACAAGGGAAGCCCAAGAATACTAGAGTGGGTGGTCTATCCCTTCTCCAGCAGATCTTCCCGACCCAGGAATCAAACCGGGGTCTCCTGCATTGCAGGTGGATTCTTTACTAGCTGAGCTGTCAGGGAAGCCCTAGATGTTGTTTGGATTTACACAATTAGAACTGTGAGGCTCCTAAGCCTGCACTCAGAAAAAATGAGAAGAGTAGCTGAACTGAAGAACTGGCAAGTGAAGTGGAAAACTTGAAAATATTTATTAATCATACACAATGTTTCCAACAGTATGCAGAATTCTATCCAGCACCTGCCCAAGCTTTGAGATTGCCCAGAGTTAGAGCTTTAATCAGTACTCCATCATCAAGAAAGGTTGTCATTTTCCTGAACAATTGACATAACTGGTGAGAGATAAAGTTACACATTTATGGTGCTGTTGTGTGTGGCTTGAATCTAAAGCTTTTTTTTTTTTTTAAACAGACTATTAAGATCTGTGCCAAAGACCTCTGACTTTACTCTCATGCAAAAACAAGCATGTTTCTCTGGAGGTCACCCCAAGACCTTAAGTTCTTTTTTCTCTTTACTTCATTTTGATATGAATGGGAGGGAAAACAAATTAATTACCATAAACAGTACAATAACATCATCATCCAAAGGCTGACTGATTAAGCCTGTGAACCTGATTTAGCTTAAATTTAGATCACTCCTTTCACTTATTTTTTTCCTCCTCAAGGTCCCAAGTACTTAATCACCTTTAAACATCTTCTATGTCTGCATTCTGTTTAATTTTATAAGATTTCTCACACTTTAAAAAAATGACCCATCATCATCTAGAAAATGAGAGGGTTAGTTTTACCAGCTTATGATTTGCTAATAACTTAATAAAGTTCTCTGAATTTAGTCTTTTGAATTCAGAAAAGATACTGCAAATGACCTTGTTTATAAAGACCAGACACATTTTAATGTTGTAAATTTAGCAGAGCTGAAGGTAACAATCTGCATGTATTCCTCAGCAATTGCTTTACACAGAGAATTATTATTGACCTTTTAATGAATTTCTACTTTAAGGATTCTTTTTTAGTTGGCAAATAACTGATTTTTTTATCCTTCTATTCGAAATCAAAAAGGCTGTTGACAATTAATTGCCTTAAGGACTAGAAAATTTGGGTCAGAATAAACTAATGAGAATTAAAATATTGAATATTTGATTTATAAACTAATTGTTTTTCTCTAAGGTCACCTTCCCTTTAAATCGTTATTCAAATATAGTGGCTCTCAAATTATGGTCGCTGGACCAGAAGCATTGGTGGGATCTGGGAAGTAGTCAGAAATGCAAATTCTCTGGCCCTATACCAGACCTACAAAATCAGGAATTCTGGGTTTCAGGCCAGAGAATTTAACAATTCTTCTAGGGGATTCCAATTCGAAAATCATTGCTGTAACATATTTTAAAAGGCTTAATTAACAATATAAATGAATTTTAGACTTACTTTAAAAAAAAAATCACTTCTTTGTATCTCAGAAAAGCAAAAAGGCCTCAGTTAATCCACGATAAGGGATGTAAGTCTACATCAAATCAAAACATGAACTCTATCCATCAAAATTTTGCACCAGAAAATAAAACTTTACAAATTAACAGGCAGTTCAATGATTAAGAGTCCACCTACCAACTTGGTCCAGGAAGATTCTACATGCCATGGGGCTAAGCCTGTGTGCCACAACTCCTGAAACCCTCTCACCTAGCTCCAAAACAGGAGAAGCCACTGCAATGAGAAGCCTGTACATCACAACTAGAGAGTAGCCCCGTGCTCACCACAACTAGGGAAGTGCTCAGCAAATGAAGACCCATGCAGCCAAAATTAAATAGAAAACAAAGACCTTCAGTTATTTAACAGCTTACAAGCTTTGCCCTTCGTCAAAAACACTGGACTTATTTAGTCAGTCCACCTTCCAGTCTCCAGTCCCTCTAGACATGGCCAACCAACAGCAAAAACATGAGGTCCACTCTAGCTTCCAGTAGAGGTGGTACGTAAACTCATGGAAAGCAGTGAACATTTTTGGTTGAAGCAGGACATGCATTCTTGAGACAGAAATAAATAAAATGGATTCTCCACTTGGTTCTCATGACATGCCAAACTATCATTTGACAGCTGTTCTACATAAAAACTGGAGCTCTGCCCCACATGGTGACAGCAGTGTAGATAATGACACGGTGTCAAGAGCAGTGATGTGATGGCCAGGAGTGGGTCCAGAGAACAGGGCACCCAGGGCACCCTCTCACACAAAAGATGAAGTCCTTATGCAACTGAGATTCACTTCGCATTTTTATTTGCAGAAACAAAATTTTAAATTTTCTCTTGCTAATGTGAGAAAACCCCAAAATCCTCTTTGCTCTTTGGCAGGGAGATTTGTACTGAATTGGTTTAGAGACACTTGGTGATTAAATTCAAAAGTCAGCTCAGAAACATGAATAAGGTTCTGCCTTTAGAGATTTTATAACCTAGCAGGGCTAACAAGCATAAAAAAGTAAAGCATTCTAAAAACTGAAAAGGTGAAAACAATTTAACTCCTCTCATTTGTTACGAGCAGGAATTAAGATGTTTTATACGGGCTAGTTTTCTAGAAAATGAAAGCTTGCTTAAAGTTTAAGTCCAAAAAGTCAGTATTTTTAAGAACCCTTTTTATAAAGCATGGTAAACATTTCAGTCTTTTAAATGGAAACTGACAAACACAACTGAAGCTTTTATCAGTGGCAAGGACAGAATATAAATTCCAATTACCAAGAGCTCAGGCTATCATGCTTTTCTGGTTTCTCTGACACCAGTTGCTCTAATTTCCCCCACTACTGTTCGTTAAGTCAGTCATCATGAGCACCTTGAAGGCTGAAGGCTTTTGCTTCTTTCCACAGATATTCCCCACCTAGCATATTCTCTTGTGACCTTCCTTCACATCCAAAAACTTTCCTCTTTAAAAATACATTTCTTTTTAAATTATGAGATTACTGTATTATTGAACATGTGGAAAAAACAGAGGGGAAAATCACCAAAATCACCCATCTTTCCTTGTTGGGCTTTTATGGTATGGACATTAAAACAATAAATGGAACAGCTGAACATTAGCTGGACTACACAGAAATTTCTAATATAGGTTTACTTTAGTCTGTCTTTATAAGATATAGAAAAGTTTATTTTCATATTCAGGCCTGCTGAATATTTCTTTTAAACATTTTTTTTTTTTTTGGCCATGCCATGCAGCACACGATCCTAGTTCTCCAACCATGGATCAAACTCACACCCATTGCATTGTAAGAGCCTAGTCTTAATCAGTGGACCACCAGGGAAGTCTCTTTAAGACTATTTTTAATTGAAAAACATACAATGATTTTCATTTTTAAAAAGAAAGGATAATTCACCTACTTACCTAGTTTGTAAGGAAGTTATTCACTCTCTTTTCAGAATATTTACAAAAATATTTGTAAATGAATTTTCTTTTCCTTCTGTAATATCTAGTGTAAAATTGCATGTTTGTATACTCTAGAGTCGTATAGATAAGTACTTTAATAGAGCAGCTATTCAAAGGAGGGGAAGATAGAAGGAAAACTTGCTCATTTATGATAAATGTCCCTAAAATGCCAGGGCCTAAAGCTGCATGATGTTTGTGAGAGCGCCTAGCATGAGTCCAGCACATTGAAGACATTCAGTAGGCTGGTTTCGTCTCCTGAGGGCGGACGAGTGACCTTTAACTGGTTAGGTGTGCAATCTTTTGTTCAAAGGGATCCATGGAAGATAGGTATGTGAACAGATAAAACAGGAGCAGCTCTGGCTAAGGAAGAAGACCCAAGTCTGCAATTCCCACTTTTCTTCTCTCTTCTCTAACAGTTTGAAAATGAGTACAAAGTCTGCAGCATCCAAACTTACACAGCTATACCCCAAGACCCCTCTAATCTAGCCCAGTCTAACTTTTTCAAAAGGCCACTCCTAGGGAACAGCAAGAAGGAGAAAGTCAAGCTGCTGACACATAGCAGGGAGCATGTGTGCTGTCAGAACACTCCTCATTAACCATCCACCCAGACACGCGGGGCAACAGGCCCTCTCCACCCCAGCAACCCCTCAGGTGTTCTCTTTTGGGCTTCCCTCGATATTCATTTTAAATTGACTTTACTTGTTTAAAATGCTCTAACAATATAGTGTGATCTGCTTCTGATATCCCCAGAGAGAGACCCTCTGTCGATTTATACTGTAGGACAACTCTTCTTCCACTCGTGTTACTTCTTCCATCGGTCTGACTTCCCAGTTGGCTCTACTCGAGTCTTAAGCATCCATGGAGGTTTACTCCGGGAAGCCTTCCTCCCACATTTTGACCCTTAACTGAATTCTCAATCTCTAGCTACCAATGCTATAGTTCACCGCTCAGTCCGTGAACTAACCCTCTGCAGATCCGGCTGATAGTCCTCCAGCCTCTATGGCTGCTTTTAGTGACATGCACACACTAGCCCATGAGACAGTCCATGCTCTTTCAGATATACAGTACTTGTCAGGAAGTTTCTCTTTCCTGATCCAGAACCTCTTTCCTTCCACCACTGGCTCTGGCCTCGGGTTCACACAGAGGAAAGTTTGGCCCTGCTCCCCACCCACTGCAGCCTGTACAGCTTACAGTTGGCCTTGTGTTTTTCCCCATTCTGGCTCCACCTCTAAAAATAACACCGCCGCCCAGGCCGTCTCATAGGCCATCTGTGGAGTCTGCCTTCAACATGTAATGATTAGCTAGCAGAGGAACAGGCAGCTCTGGCCTGTGTGTGGAGCCACCAAGTCTCTGTGTTCCACGCACAGATTACTTCCCTTTCCTTCTTTTCTCCTTTGACCTCTCCCAGGACTGCTACACTCAGCCCTGCATTCATCATTCTGTCACTTGAGCACCGTCAAGAACCAGGTCGGCCAGGCACTGAAAAACTAAAAGCAAATAAAATGTACTCAGCCCACAGAAGAGTAAGAGCAAGCTAGGTAGAGTAATAAACAGCTGGGGAAGTTGGAGAAGGCATCAGAAAGGGAGGTGATGTCTGAGCCAGGGAGGAACTGTATCAACAACCAAGACTCACGCAGCCTTGCGTCCCCTGCACCAAATGGGACAGTGCTTTCCCGTACTTGAAGTTCCGCAAATATGTAAATTTGGTAAAGGTGACAAAGCCTGCTCAGTCCTGTGCCTCTCCTGGAGGTGAAGGAGGGTGGTCAATGAATTCACAGTCTGAAAGGGTAGTTGCAGAGGTTGACACTGTACCTGGCTACGTACAGTACTGCTCACGTGGTTTCCTCGGACATCTGTGCATTCTGGAAGTAGGACAAGGGAGCGGGTAACTCTGTCATTGGAGCAACTGTACAGATAAACTTTTCCACAGAAAACAGAGCCTCTTGGGGTTCTGAAAAAGGGAAAAAGAAAACAATCTTTTGTGCATTACAATTATACTTTTATTCTGAAACACTTTCACAAATGACTTTCTTTCATGTGTTTTCCTCCAAGACATGCTAAGGACCTCACAGGCTGCTGTCACTTGCTGGCTCCTGGATTAGGTCTGGAACAGATTTTACTGGGTTACCAAGAGTTGGTTAAGTTCTAGTAAATCCATTCACACCAATTAAACACTTACAAGACTAATTTGTAAACCAGAAATGCATTACTATGCCAAGACCTTCAGTTGACAAACTTTTGTCAGCTCAAGTTACTTCTTGGTAATGAGCAGATCTACGTGAGAAACCAAATATTTTCAATCACTATCATATCTAATGATTTCAGATCTAGAGCAAAGGGTGCAAAATGATCTTAAAGAATGTTCTTGTCAATGTTCCTTTTCCGATCCACTTAATTTATATCACCATAAAATGTTTTGTGCTTTTAATTTCTTTTTATCATATCATTTTCTCCTTTACCAGAATGCTCCAAGGCAGAACTAGGTAACATTTATTTTACAAAAACAGAAGGGGACCCAAGTTCAGTGACTTGCTTAAAAGCATTCAATTGGGCAGACCAAGACCAAAACCACAGACTCCTGACCCCTAGCCTCTCCTCTGCCTCCTCGCACAGCCTTGCTCACACACATTACTCCATCTCCCAGACTTCACCCTCCCATGTGCCTGTCTAGGTACCTGAATGTCCATCAGTCAATTCCTTAGGACTTCAATTTTGCTTTTCATTGAAAGTCTTCAGAAATACGGAAAAAAAAAATGGTTTGCATACCTAAGCAATACGCCAATTCATTTAAAGTGTCTAAAACATTACCATGTACATACTTAAATGAAAGTATGTTGTCAATGTCATTTCATTTCAGGATCTTCATCCTCTAAATATTATTCTGCTTTCTTATTCTAATGATTTTTTTCATAAAAAACCACATAAAACAACTTTTTCCTCTAGTCAAGGTATTGACTTCCAATTAATCCTTATCACGTCTATTTGGATCACTTAAATCATGACAAATTCATAATCAAGGTATGCTTTCCTTTCTATCTCATGTATTTTGGGGGGGGGGCATGTCATGAGGCACTGGGGTCTTAATACTCCCACCAGGGATCAAAACCATGCCGCCTGCAGTGAAGGCACAACTACTTAACTACGGGACCACCAGGGAAGTCCCTATCCTACATGCTTTTAAATACTGTGCCTACTTTTCGCCTCCCCTCCAACTTACTATGTGCCCATAGTAAGCTGGCATGAGATCAGAAGATTGCAAATTAAAATTAACTAAAAAAGATGTAATTATATAATGAGACAATTCTGTTTAAAATATATAATATCAACTTGTTTTAAGAAAATGAATAAATAAATTTAAAAAATAAAATGAATTAAAATTAACAGCAGACTCAATGGCTACTTTCATGGGAACTGATTACCAGGAGAGGGTACACAGGAAGCTTCTGGAGTTATTGGTAATGTTTTGTTTCTTGATCTGGGTGCTAGTTACACAGAGGTGTCAATCTGAAAATTCTCTGAGCTCTATACCTCTGATCTGTGCACATTCCTTAAAAAGTCAAACAGATTTTTGAAGGTGTAAACCTATATTTAGGGTTTGACAACATGTATGCTAGCTTACCCAAAAGGGAGGTGGATTCCAGCAGAACAGTTATACTCTCAAAGTATTGAAAGCAAATGTTCTGATCTATGCTTCTAGATTTTAAAAAGTTGACTAATTGAGAAGCGAAAGGCAAATAAGAAAAAGATATACCCAACTGAATGCAAGAAGGGATAAGGCGGCCTTCTTAAACAAATAAGACAAAGAAATAATAGGAAAACAGTAGAACAACAAAGACTAGAAATCTCTTCAAGAAAACTGGAGATATCAAAGGAACATTTCATGCAAGATGGGCATGATAAAGGACAGAAAAGACCTAACAGAAGCAGAAGAGATTAAGAGATGGCAAGAATACACAGAAACATTATACAAGAAACGTCTTAATGATCCAGAAAACCATGATGTGGTCACTCACCAAGACCCAGACAAGTCAAGTGGGCCATAGGAAGCATTACTATGAACAAAGCTAGTGGAGGTGATGGAACTCCAGGTGAGCTATTTAAAATCCTAAAAGATGATGCTGTGAAAGTGCTGCAGTCAATATGTCAGCAAATTTGGAAAACTCAGCAGTAGCCAGAGGACTGAAAAAGGTGTTTTCATTCATATTAGGTATTATAAGTAATCTAGAGATAATTTAAAGTATACAGGAGGATGTGTATAGATTATATGCAAATATTTTGCCATTTTATATAAAGGACTTCAGCATCCAAGTATTCTGTTAGCCATGGGGTGGGGCTTGGTGGGAGTCCTGAAAGCACTTGTCCTCCATCCCCGCCCCCCACCAAAGGACAACTGTATTTAAGACACATCTGTATTTACATGTAAAATACTAAGGCTAAGGAAAGGTGAAAGAATCTGCCGGTGTACAATTATAGGGCAAGTAACATCAATTCCAGAAGCCAAATCTTCTGACACCCACCCAGCCCAGGTCTTTTGCCAGTTCACCTGAAGAAAGCTCATGCTTCCACTGATGCATTAAAGATCACAGTGCTGCAGGGTGAGCCTTCCTGGAAGAACTACCCGTTACATGGAGCTCAGTAGGAAGTGGAGGGGAGAAGGCGATGGCACCCCACTCCAGTACTCTTGCCTGGAAAATCCCATGGACGGAGGAGCCTGGTGGGCTGCAGTCCATGGGGTCGCTAAGAGTTGAACACGACTGAGCGACTTCACTTTCACTTTTCACTTTCATGCATTGGAGAAGGAAATGGCAACTCACTCCAGTGTTCTTGCCTGGAGAATCCAAAGGACGGGGGAGCCTGGTGGGCTGCTGTCTATGGGGTCACACAGAGTCGGACACGACTGAAGTGACTAGCAGCAGCAGCAGCAGAAAGTGGAGGTAGGCAACAGAGCTAGCTAGGTCTCCAGTCAGGCCTGGAGAACAAACAAACATTGTTGGTACAAAGGGGCAGGCAAAGCTAGATTTGATTCCGGGCCAGTAACAGCTGAAAACAATTGATGACTGCATGGAGAATGCCAATGGCCCACTGTCCCAGCAGCGTGGCAAAAAAGACACTACTGGACCTTATAATACTACGAACAGTGCCCTGAGAACAAGAAAAGACAGTTGTTGGAAAGTGAGGATCTTTCACATGACCTGAATTGCAGAGGGAGTGGGAGTAGGGATGTAAGCAGATTTTGGTGCTTTCTCTCTGTGGCCATCTGCTAAAGATTTTCTGAGGCTGATAAAGCACAACACTTGAATTCACTGCTATTCATTTCCTTTTTTTCAAAACACTTGCTCAATCAGATAAAAGGAAAAAGAAATCCTTTTCTGATGGGCAGCTGTAATTTCTTTCTATTAAAGACTAAAAGCCCCAGGAGAATACAGATAATCTTGAAGTTTAGATGTGCCCAACAGAAAAATCTATCTAACCAGAAAACCTTCTATCCATCAGCACTTTAAAAAGTATCACAGGACCAATGCTTGAAATCTCAAAAGGCAGCTTATTAAAATTTCATTTAGGGACATACCAACACAAAAGTATGTTTCTGTCTCTCACTACATCCCAAGGTAACAAACTAAAATTAATAACTTAAAATTAATCTAAAACATCAGCTACACAGCCTAGAAAGACACTCAATTTTAAGAGATTAGGGAGCAATCTCCCCAGTCCCAAATTAAAGACTAAAAGCCCCAGGAGAATACAGATAATCTTGAAGTTTAGATGTGCCCAACAGAAAAATCTATCTAACCAGAAAACCTTCTATCCATCAGCACTTTAAAAAGTATCACAGGACCAATGCTTGAAATCTCAAAAGGCAGCTTATTAAAATTTCATTTAGGGACATACCAACACAAAAGTATGTTTCTGTCTCTCACTACATCCCAAGGTAACAAACTAAAATTAATAACTTAAAATTAATCTAAAACATCAGCTACACAGCCTAGAAAGACACTCAATTTTAAGAGATTAGGGAGCAATCTCCCCAGTCCCACAAGAGGCTTCGTGAAAGTGACAGGCCCTAAAAAGAGCAAGCATAGGGATACATCTAATTTGGTGATTTTCCCCCCTGCTTCCTTCCTTCCCACTCTACTGTGAACCATTTGTGGTAGATTAGATTATTATTCAGCATATATTCACTCCCTCCCCCAACATGCCCAAGAAAGGATGTTGAGCTTGGTTCTGTGAGTTGCTTTGGCCTCAAGGTGAGTCCAGTCTACTACCCGCTCCGTGCCTTTGGGCTCAACCTGACAACTCCCTTTGGTCATGGGATCTTGGCAGCTGCAGCAAACAGTTAAAACTGCGCTTCTGTCTTCCTGCAAGGGGGCCTGTCTTCCTGCACTTCTGCTGTCCCCTCAAGAACTTATGTGGGCAGCCACTGCCCCTTCAGCCTGGGGCCCAGGACAAGAAGGGCAGAGCAGAACCGCCCTAGCTGTGACCTTTAAGAAGAGTAAGAGCTAACGCTCTAACGCACTGAGCTTGGGGGAGGTCTACTATGCAGTTATCATGGTTGTCTTTAAATAAGAATGGTTATGTGGCCTCAGAAGGTACAATAAAAAATGAACGAAGACATAAACATAAAATCCTTTATCTGAAACCCTTAGGACTGAACAGGTTTGAATTTATATATTTTTTGGATTTTGTAAAGTTCAAAGTGAAAGTCGCTCAGTCGTGTCCGACTCTTTGAGACCCCATGGACTATAGTCCATGGAATTCTCCAGGCCAGAATACTGGAGTGGGTGGCCTTTCCCTTCTCCAGGGGATCTTCTCAACCCAGGGATCGAACCCAGGTCTCCCGCATTGCAACAAGAGGCAAATGCATAAAGAGGTTCAGGTTAGAGTTTGCTGTCAAATGATTTAGTAGCTTTTGGATTTGCGAACTGTGGATATGGGACCATGGTCCTGTGTGATTACATATATAAAGAGATTCTTTTCCTCTCCAATTTCATTTCAGTAACTCTACATGGAAGATGTAATTACAATGAGTCATTGTGGAAAATTTGTTGCGGAAATGGCAGAAGACAACTAATCTTTAACAAAGAAAAGGACTATTCACAGTTAATTTGTAAATCATTGACTATTCTCAGCAATGCATTTTCTTGTTCACTTGGATCACCTTAAGGAACTGTACAAGGCATAGTCAAACATTAATACCCTTTAATCAACACTTGTTGGGATTCTTCTACACAACCACGCAATGTGGTAGGCCGAGGGGTGCTAGTGCATCCGATGATGCTTCTGGTCACTTAAGGCGCTTACTATCTAAAGGGGAAGACAGAGAAGAATGTTTTTACATTAATAACATGTTGAAATAAAATTATTTAGCTGTACTGAGTTACATAAAATACATTATTCAAATTAATTTCACCTATTTCTATCTTTAAAAAATTTGCTCATCAGAAAACTTAAAACTGACCTTTGTAGCTCTCCCATGATGCTTCTATTTGACAGTGCTGCTCTAAAGCTTCAGTTCTTTCTCTGACAAACAGGCTTAATACTGAAAATCCCTGACAACTTTTTCCTTCCTGAAGCTTCCCTCCCTTCCTCAGTTTAGTGACACCGCGTCGTGGAGGTTCTCCTCCCACTACTCATTCCCCTCAGCTGGTTCCTTATCCTTTTCCACCCTCTCATTATAAGTGTCTTAGGCTCTGCCTGGGCCTCCTTGTCCCCCTCCTTTTCTCAGGCTTCTCCTCCACTGTTCCAAAATCAACTGGTAAGGCTATTTAAGGGATGCATGCTTACAGCTCCAGGCCTGTCCACGGGATATTTCAACTACTGGCACTTGAAAAGTGATACTTCCAAACCGATTTCTCCTCTTCTAGACTCTCCTTTGCTCCTAGCTTTCTTATTCCTATGATTGTTTCCCCCATTTTCTAAATAAAGCCTCCTAGTCAACTTCACATTTTACTCCTTGCTTCTCAATTAGCCAGTCATATCCTCTTCATACTTTTCCTCCTTTCTAAGCCTCTGTCACCACCAAAGGCCAAATTTTCATTATATCCCACCCGGTTCATGCAAAAGTCACCTCAAATCTCTCACTCACTCTAGACCTTACGTACCTAAGGCAAAGTTCTTGTCACAAAACTTATTAAGAGCAAAGCTCAAAACACCTTCCAAATCTGCCTGGAATTGATTACACAAAGGAGAGGCACTATTAATTTTTCAGAACAGATCCAAAAGAAACAAGTCTCTCCCTGAAATCTGAGGTAAAGCAGTGGGAGAGCAGAAGCAGAGGGAACCTGGATCCCTTTGTGAGGGAGAAGGGGACCACAAAAGCCTTGCTGACAAACTCTCTATCTTTCCTGCTGGAATGATTCTCAGAGACCAACTCCAATCCTCCAGTTCTCCCCAAATGGAAATTCACGCAGCAGTCTAGGACCAGAGGCAGCCACTAACTTAAAATTCAGCACCGGAACATATCCACTCAGAGGAAACTATGTCCAGAGTTGTGATAACTATTTACCCAAGAAAAAAGAGCCGACAAATGTAAAAACAGATGACAGATGCCGTTTCTACCACCTACTTTTGTTTGGAGAGAGGAGGGAGGAAATCCATGCACTCAATAAATAAGCTTCTTTTTCACTGTTAAGGGCTTGTTACTAAATGGAGGTGGGAGAGAGTTTACGTTGGCAGAACTCTGTAAATGAGTTAAAGGAGAATTGAACTGGCTTTGGCAGGTGACTGAATCAGCCAAATGCAATCGGCTCCCAATATCGTTCCTGTTTTTATCCTCCTTCATAACTGGTACCGGACGTTTCGGATAAAGAGTGCCGCTCTTCGTAGTACACCCTCTGATATAATGCCCTCC
This sequence comes from Aepyceros melampus, assembly GCA_006408695.1. Lineage (NCBI taxonomy): Eukaryota > Metazoa > Chordata > Mammalia > Artiodactyla > Bovidae > Aepyceros > Aepyceros melampus. The sequence continues at coordinate 195,058 of SJXQ01006122.1, forward strand.
TCAATTCAGCTCTGAGGGTGAAAACCTTTCCATGGTGAAACATAACTCAAGTAGCAAGATGCCTTTAACGAGATGTAATCTCCACCTGCCTCAAACTTGAGAGAATACTTATGACTTTTACAACGTGCTCTGCCATATAGTGATTTGCCTGCCATTCTTATCTCCCACAGTAAACCTTGAACGCTTTATTCCTCTTGTCCAAAGCAGGCAAACAACTCTTGTAAAATCATTAAGTTGATTTTGCTACAGAGAAGCAGATACTTATTTGAAAGGAATCTGCAGGATCAAAAAGCCAAGTATCTAAAATACAGGCAAAGCACTGGACAAAGCCTCGCGACAGTCCAGATTAAGGCAAAAGCATCAGACCCCGGTGTTTTCTGCCTCGAACTCAGACAGAAGGAAATTAGCCGAGTGCCACTCGCTTCCCCTGGACAAGGACACAATCAAGGGACGAGGCGTGGAGTTTCACCAGTTGCTCAACAAGACCCAGCGCAAGGCGCTTCCTCTTTTCTCTCGCTCCAACTCCAGGCAAGATGGTCAATCCCCGCCCAAAGCACCTGCGCCCAGAGCTGTCTTCGGGAAACCAGCACTTCCATACCAAGGCTGAGGGGGACTCACTTCAACCGGACTGCGCGCCGCGCCCGGCGCCCGAGAAACGGGCCACCCCTCCTGGTTCCCCACATGGGGTTCCTCGGTCCCCGCCAGACCGCGCCCCGCGCCTCATCCTCGAGGACACCGGCTCAGGGGCCGGACGGCGACAAAGGGCCCGGCCCTGCCCGCAGCCGCCCGTACTGGCACCGGATGTGAGGCGCGTTCTGTCACCCTCAACTCCCCTTCGGGCACCTACCCTTTCCTCGCCGCCACCACCACCGGACTCAGCAGCCGAGGTTCCTTCCCCAGCATCCGCTGTTTTGTTTCCGATGTGAAATCGCGGCCTTTGGTGCTGACGACCCAGGTCCCACCCAAAAGGCTTCACCGGTGTCGTCACTTCCGGCCCGGGCGTCGTTGGTGACCCGCCCGCCGAGGGGCGTGGCCTTGGAGGGGCCCCAGCGACGGAGGGGCGGGTCCCGGGGGAGGAGGTGGAGCTTCCTGTGGTGGCGATTGAGGCGGGGGACCTGGCGCTCCAGTCGGGCGTCTGACCCCGGCCCTGGCTCACCAAACCTCATCCTCGTGGGCGCCAGCGCGAGGAAGAGGTTATCAGATTACAGGCTGCTCCTGAGCCGAGGATCTAGATTGCTACGTAAACTAGACCTAGTGTGTGCTTCTCCCGGACTACAAGTGATAGTACGTTAAATCTAACGTTCCTTTCATTTCTCTACAGGACCTATTTGCACAGCGTTTCTCAATGGAAATCAGAGGCACCATAATCAAAACGAAAAGCTAACTTCAACTGTAAATACCTGTGCCCTCCAGTTCAGTTCAGTTCAGTCGCTCAGTCGTGTCCAACTCTTTGCGACTACATGAATCGCAGCACGCCAGGCCTCCCTGTCCATTACCAACTCCCAGAGTACAAACTCACGTCCATCGAGTCGGTGATGCCATCCAGACATCTCATCCTCTGTCGTCCCCTTCTCCTCCTGCCCCCATATCCCTCCCAGCATCAGAGTCTTTTCCAATGAGTCAACTCCTCACACAATGGACGTGAGTCTGAGTGAACTCCGGGAGTTGGTGATGGACAGGGAGGCCTGGCGTACTGCGATTCATGGGGTCGCAAAGAGTCGGACACGACTGCGCGACTGAACTGACTGAGTGATTCTATGCATTAATAATGCACATTCATGACACATATTGTTCAGTTCAGTTCAGTTCAGTTCAGTCGCTCAGTCGTGTCTGACTCTTTGAGACCCCATGAATCGCCGCACGCCAGACCTCCCTGTCCATCACCAACTTCCTGAGTTCACCCAAACTCTCGTCCATCGAGTCCGTGATGCCATCCAGCCATCTCATCCTCAGTCGTCCCCTTCTCCTCCTGCCCCCAATCCCTCCCAGCATCAGTCTTTTCCAATGAGTCATCTCTTCACATGAGGTGGCCAAAGTACTGGAGTTTCAGCTTTAGCATCATTCCTTCCAAAGAACACTCAGGACTGATCTCCTTTAGAATGGACTGGTTGGATCTCCTTGCAGTCCAAGGGACTTGCAAGAGCCTTCTCCAACACCACAGTTCAAAAGCATCAATTCTTCGGTGCTCAGCTTTCTTAACAGTCCAACTCTCACATCCGTACATGACCACAAAAACCATAGCCTTGACTAGATGGACCTTTTTTGGCAAAGTAATGTCTCTGCTTTTCAATATGCTATCTAGGTTGGTCATAACTTTCCTTCCAAGGAGTAAGAGTCTTTTAATTTCATGGCTGCAGTCACCATCTGCAGTGATTTTGGAGCCCAAAAAATAAAGCCTGACACTGTTTCCACTGTTTCCCCATCTATTTCCCATGAAGTGATGGGACCAGATGCCATGATCTTCGTTTTCTGAATGTTGAGCTTTAAGCCAACTTTTTCACTCTCCTCTTTCACTTTCATCAAAAGGCTTTTTAGTTCCTCTTCCCTTTCTGCCATTAGGGTGGTGTCATCTGCATATCTGAGGTTATTGATATTTCTCCTGGCAATCTTGATTCCAGCTTGTGCTTCTTCCAGCGCAGCATTTCTCATGATTTATTCTGCATATAATTTAAATAAACAGGGTGACAATATACACCTTGATGTACTAGTAGTAATACATAATTATTGTATTATATTTATGATACATATCTTTATATTATAAATTATATGCGTTATTGTCTCATGCAAACAAGGCATTCTCACAAAGACTTTATATTTGTCTTACATTTTCAAGATATTTACACACCCTAATAGTTTATTCAAGCTCTGTCTTTCTCATGCATAAATTATGATGAAGCAGCTTTATTTTTTGGTTATTACACAGAGGATTCCTAAGAAAAAATTTAAGTACAAATTAAATGTCATATATATTAATTTTAAATTAAAATATTAAAATTATTTATAAAATGTATACGGTAATAAAGCAAGGGAACTAAATATTTGTAATATATATTAATAAGAAATTATTATGCAAAAATTTACAACTGATTATATCAGGATATTTTATTTTTTTAACATAACTACAACTATGAAAAGAAGGGATTAGAAATACCAGTATCCCGAAAGAGTGATAAACATCAAGGATAGTTTCATTAGTTGCCAGGCATCTGCAGATAAAATCTAGAGAGCATCACATTCTATAAAAAATGTCTATACTGTGGGGAGCTGTATGTTGAGGAAAAATTAAAATCTTCAGTTGTAGACAGGATGCTACTGTCTCTTCTCTATCACTAGCAAACTGACTTCAGTGGCAGTATAATAAAGAGAAAAGGTAAGGACAAAGAGGTTCACCAAAAAGGAAGAAAGTTCCTATTCTCCATACTATTGCTGAGTCTATGTAACATCAAAATTTATCTTTGCATATCTGAAAAGTTTAAAAAGTAACATATTATCAAAGATTCTATTTATATTCCCCCTTTAAATCTTGAGTTTAATCATTTTTGCAAAATTCAAAATGATCATTATATCCTTTTCTATTCTTTCTCTGTTCTTGTGTTTTGCCCATTTTTAATTGGAAGTTTTCTCTTATTTAAATTAATATTTCAGTTCAATTCAGTCCCTCAGTTGTGTCCAACTCTTTGCAACCCCATGAATTGCAGCACACCAGGCCTTCCTGTCATCACCAACTCCTGGAGTTCACTGAAACTCATGCCCATCAAGTCAGTGATGTCACCAAGCCATCTCCTCTGTCATCCCCTTCTCCTCCTGCCCCCAAATCCCTCCCAGCATCAGAGTCTTTTCCAATGAGTTAGCTCTTCGCATCAAGTGGCAAATGTACTGGAGTTTCAGCTTTAGCATCATTCCTTCCAAAGAAATCCCAGGGATGATCTCCTTCAGAATGGACTGGTTTGATCTCCTTGCAGTCCAAGGAACTCTCAAGAGTCTTCTCCACACCACAGTTCAAAAGCATCAATTCTTTGGCGCTCAGCCTTCTTCACAGTCCAACTCTCACATCCATACATGACCACAGGAAAAACCATAGCCTTGACTAGACAGACCTTTAGACATATATAATATTTTAGACATATTTCTCCATTTCTGTAAATGAATTTCTATAAATTTTCCCTTTTGCCCTTAGTTCTTTGACTTTCTATACATAGTTTATGCTGGAATATTTTTCCATGTAACTGAATACTTAATCTATTCAGTGTTTTTAGTTATTTTGAAATCAAGTAGAGGTGAAGTTCACATAATATAAAATAAACTATTTTAAAGTTGATGTTAGTGACATTTAGTACATGAACACTGTTCATGGAAACTCCAAGTCCATCTAGTTAAAAAATATTTTCATCATCCCAAAAGGAAATTTCTTACCTGTTAAGTAGTTATTCTCTGGTCCCTACTTCCCTTCCCTTTGTAATTTGCAAACTGCATTCTGTCTTTGTGGATTTACGTCTTCTGCGTATTCCTGAGAAAATAAGCCATACATTCTCTATCACTTCATAGGTGGCTTCTTTCACTTAATGCTTTCTAGGTTTATCAGTGTTGTAGCCTCTAACAGTTCATTTTTTTTTTTAATACCTGAGTGATGCTCCATTGTATGTAAATATACCACAGCTTGTAGTATATTCACCTTGTGACCATCATAAATAATTCTACAGTAAACATACATGCACAGCTATTTGTTTGAATACCGGTTTGAATTCTGAATATACATGTTGGTGTGGAATTGGTAGATTTTATGGCAATTTTATGTTTAACTTTTGAGGGCCCATCAAACTACTCTCCATAGTACTGAGCCACCTTTCACTCCCACCACTCACATATAAGGGTGCTAATTTCACTGTATCTTCTTCAACATTTTTTTATTATTGTTGCTTTTTATTATTCAATAGCTAAAGCGTGTTCAATTCTTTGAGATACCATGAACTGCAGCACACGAGGCTTCATTGCCCTTCACTATTTCTCTGAGTTTGCTCAAATTCATCTCCACTGAGTCAGTGATGCCATCGAACAATCCCATCCTCTGTTGCCCCCGTCTCCTCTTGCCCTCAATCTTTCCCAGGATCGGGGTCTTTCTCAATGAATCAGCTGTTTGCATCAGGTGGCCAAAGTATTGGCGCTTCAGCTTCAGCATCAGTCCTTCCACTGAGTATCCAGAGTTGATCTCCTTGCCATCCAAGGGACTCTCAAGAGTCTTCTCCAGCACCACAGTTCAAAAGCATCAGTTCCTCAGTGCTCACCCTTACATATGGTCCAAATCTCACATCCATACATGACTACTGGAAAACCCGTAGCTTTGACAATTTGGACCTTTGTTGGCAAAGAGATGCCTCTGCTTTGTCATAGCATTTCTTCCAAGGAGCAGGTGTCTTTTAACTTCATGGCTGCAGTCTCTGTCCACAGGGATTTTGGAGCCCAAGGAAATGAAATCTGTTACAGTTTCCACTTTTTCCCCATTTTTTTGCTTTGAAGTGATGGGACCAGACCCCATGATCTTTGTTTTTTGAATGTTGAGTTTTAAGTCAGCTTTTTCACTCTCCTCTTTCACCTTCATCAAAAGGCTCTTTATTTCCTCTTCACTTTTTGCCTTTAATGTGGTATCATCTGCATATCTGAGGTTGTTCTATTTCTACTTGAAATCTTGATTCTAGCTTGTGTTTCATCCAGTCCAGTATTTTGCATGATGTACTCTGCATATAAGTTAAATAAGCAGGGTGAAATATCAGCCTTGACATACCTCTTTACCAATTTGGAACCAGTCCATCATTCCATGTACAGCTCTAACTGTTGCTTCTTGACCTGCATACAAATTTTTTATGATGCAGACAAGGTGGTCAGGTATTCCCATCTCTTTAAGAATTTTCCAGTTTGTTGTCATCCACACAGTCAAAGGCTTTAGTGTAGTCAGTGGGGCAAAAGTAGATTTTTGTTTTTTTTAATTCCATTGTTTTTTCTATGATCCAGCAGATGTTGACGTTTTCATCTCTGGTTCCTATGCCTTTTCTAAATCCAGCTTGTACATCTGGAATTTTTTGGTTCACATACTATTGAAGACTCTCTTGAAGGATTTGAGTGTTACCTTGCTAACATGCAAAATGAGCACAATTGTGCGGTAGTTTGGGCATTCTTCGGCATTGCCCTTCTTTGGGATTGGAATAAAAACTGACCTTTTCCAGTCCTGTGGCCATTGCTGAGTTTTCCACATTTGCTGCCATATTGAGTGCAGCACTTTAACAGCATCATCTTTTAGGATTTGAAATAGCTCAACTGGAATTCTGTCACCTCCACTAGCTTTGTTTGTAGTAATGCTTCCTAAGGCCCACTTAACTTCTCATTCCAAGATGTCTGGCTTTATGTGAGTGACCACACCATCATGGTTATCTGGGTCATTAAGACCTTTCTTACATAGGTCTTCTGTGTATTCTTGCCATCTTTTCTTAATCTCCTATGCTTCTGTTAGGTCCTTGCTGTTTTTCTTCTTTATTGTACCCATCTTTGCCTAAAATGTTTCCTTGGTAGCTCTAATTTTCTTGAAGAGATCCCTAGTCTTTCCCATTCTATTGTTTTCTCTATTTCTTTGTATTGTTCACTTAAGACTTTCTTATCTCTCCTTGCTATTCTCTTGGACTCTGCATTCAGTTGGGTATAACTTTCCCTGTGTTTTTGCTATTATTATTATTGATATCTTAGTGCCTCAACTCTTTTTCTCTCCCCCTCTCTCTTATTTTCTCCCCATAAATGGCTTTCTTTCTTTAGGAAATACTGACTAATACAATTGTTAATTAGAGACAAATTAAATGACTCTTATACACTCAATATATAACGAGGGAGACAAACTGTGTAATTGCTTTAGATTGTCCTGCCCCAGAGGAAGGAAAGTAGTACTCATCCAGAAATACTAATGATCGTGCGCATGTGCAGTCAGTCATGCCTGACTCTTTGGGATCCCATGGACTGTAGCCCACCAGGCTCCTCCATGCCTGGAATTTTCTAGGCAAGAATGCTAGAGAGGGTTGTCATTTCCTTCTCCAGGAGATCTTCCCGACCCAGGAACTGAACCCACCTCTCGTGTCTCCTGCATTGGCAGGAAGGTCCTTTACCAGCTAAGCCACTATACACAGCAATTCTGAGATTCAGATGAGAATATAATGTGCTTTGTTGTGTTGAGCTTAATCACTCAGTCATGTCCAACTCTTTGTGACCCTATGAAGCCTGCCAGGTTTCTCTGTCCATGTGGATTTTCTAGGTAAGAATACTGGAGTGGGTTGCCATGCCCTCCTCCTGGGGATCTTCCCAACCCAGGGACTGAACTCAGGCCCTCCATATTGCGGGAAGATTCTTTACCATCTGAGCCACCAGTGAAGCCCAAGAGTACTGAAGTGGGTAATCTATCCCTTCTCCATGGGATCTTCCCAAACCAAGAATCAAACCAGGGCCTCCTGATTACCTTAGGGTATATGCCTAGAAATGGAATTTCTGGGTCAACTTATATGCAGAGTACATCATGAGAAATGCTGGACTGGAAGAAACACAAGCTGGAATCAAGATTGCTGGGAAAAATCTCAATAATCTTAGATATGCAGATGACACCACCCTTATGGCAGAAAGGGAAGAGGAACTAAAAAGCCTCTTGATGAAAGTGAAAGTGGAGAGTGAAAAAGTTGGCTTAAAGCTCAACATTCAGAAAACAAAGATCATGGCATCTGGTTCCATCACTTCATGGGAAATAGATGGGGAAACAGAGGAAACAGTGTCAGGCTTTTTTTTCTGGGCTCCAAAATCACTGCAGATGGTGACTGCAGCCATGAACTTAAAAGACACTTACTCCTTAGAAGAAAGGTTATGATGAACCTAGATAGCATATTCAAAAGCAGAGACATTACTTTGTCAACTAAGGTCCGTCTAGTCAAGGCTATGGTTTTTCCAGTAGTCATGTATGGATATGAGAGTTGGACTGTGAAGAAGGCTGAGCGCCAAAGAATTGATGCTTTTGAAGTGTGGTGTTGGAGAAGACTCTTGAAAGTCCCTTGGACTGCAAGGAGATCCAACCAGTCCATCCTAAAGGAGACCAGTCCTGGGTGTTGGAAGGACTGATGTTGAAGCTGAAACTCCAGTACTTTGGCCACATGTTAATTAGAGACAAATTAAATGACTCTTATACACTCAATATATAACGAGGGAGACAAACTGTGTAATTGCTTTAGATTGTCCTGCCCCAGAGGAAGGAAAGTAGTACTCATCCAGAAATACTAATGATCGTGCGCATGTGCAGTCAGTCATGCCTGACTCTTTGGGATCCCATGGACTGTAGCCCACCAGGCTCCTCCATGCCTGGAATTTTCTAGGCAAGAATGCTAGAGAGGGTTGTCATTTCCTTCTCCAGGAGATCTTCCCGACCCAGGAACTGAACCCACCTCTCGTGTCTCCTGCATTGGCAGGAAGGTCCTTTACCAGCTAAGCCACTATACACAGCAATTCTGAGATTCAGATGAGAATATAATGTGCTTTGTTGTGTTGAGCTTAATCACTCAGTCATGTCCAACTCTTTGTGACCCTATGAAGCCTGCCAGGTTTCTCTGTCCATGTGGATTTTCTAGGTAAGAATACTGGAGTGGGTTGCCATGCCCTCCTCCTGGGGATCTTCCCAACCCAGGGACTGAACTCAGGCCCTCCATATTGCGGGAAGATTCTTTACCATCTGAGCCACCAGTGAAGCCCAAGAGTACTGAAGTGGGTAATCTATCCCTTCTCCATGGGATCTTCCCAAACCAAGAATCAAACCAGGGCCTCCTGATTACCTTAGGGTATATGCCTAGAAATGGAATTTCTGGGTCAACTTATATGCAGAGTACATCATGAGAAATGCTGGACTGGAAGAAACACAAGCTGGAATCAAGATTGCTGGGAAAAATCTCAATAATCTTAGATATGCAGATGACACCACCCTTATGGCAGAAAGGGAAGAGGAACTAAAAAGCCTCTTGATGAAAGTGAAAGTGGAGAGTGAAAAAGTTGGCTTAAAGCTCAACATTCAGAAAACAAAGATCATGGCATCTGGTTCCATCACTTCATGGGAAATAGATGGGGAAACAGAGGAAACAGTGTCAGGCTTTATTTTTCTGGGCTCCAAAATCACTGCAGATGGTGACTGCAGCCATGAACTTAAAAGACACTTACTCCTTAGAAGAAAGGTTATGATGAACCTAGATAGCATATTCAAAAGCAGAGACATTACTTTGTCAACTAAGGTCCGTCTAGTCAAGGCTATGGTTTTTCCAGTAGTCATGTATGGATATGAGAGTTGGACTGTGAAGAAGGCTGAGCGCCAAAGAATTGATGCTTTTGAAGTGTGGTGTTGGAGAAGACTCTTGAAAGTCCCTTGGACTGCAAGGAGATCCAACCAGTCCATCCTAAAGGAGACCAGTCCTGGGTGTTGGAAGGACTGATGTTGAAGCTGAAACTCCAGTACTTTGGCCACCTCATGCGAAGAGTTAACTCATTGGAAAAGACTCTGATGCTGGGAGGGATTGGGGGCAGAAGGAGAAAGGAATGACAGAGGATGAGATGGCTGGATGGCATCACTGACTCGATGGACGTGAGTCTGAGTGAACTCTGGGAGATGGTAATGGACAGGGAGGCCTGGCGTGCTGTGATTCATGGAGTCGCAAAGAGTCGGACATGACTGAGCCACTGAATTAAACTGAACTGACGGTGGTAAAATTTCACCTCCCACCTGAGCTACCAGGGAAGCCCGAGCAATAATTAATTACCACTCATTAATTAGCTCACAATTCTCCTACCTGGGAATGATTCCCTACCATTCTTATTTGATGTTGCTGTCTAAATTATTCCTCTTCAGAAAAGAAAAACATTAGCTTGTATTTGTAGCTCAGTACATTTCTCATCATTCTTACTACCCAAGGTCAAAGATTCAAATCTTCCCTTTCATGTTGTACTCTTCTTTCAGTTCTACCTGATACAATTTCTCAAACTTAAAATTTTTCAAGTTTCCTTCTTTATTTTAAGTTATTTTAAAATTTAAGGATAATTGCTTTACAGAATTGTGTTGGTTTGTGCCAAACATTAACATGAATCAGCCATAGGTATACATATGTTCCCTCCTTCTTGAACTTCCTTCCCATTTTCTTTCCCATTCCACCCCTCTAGGTTTTTACAGAGCCCCAGTTTGATTTATCTGAGTTATACAGCAAATGCCCTTTGGCTATTTATTTTACATATGGTAATGTAAATTTCCATATCACTCTCTCCATACGTCCCAACCTCTCATTCTTATCATCCCCTGGGTCATCAAGTACGTTCTTTATATCTGTGTTCCCAGTGCTGCCCTGCAAATAACTTTATCAGTATCACCTTTCTAGATTCCATATATATGCATTGGTATAAGATACTTGTTTTTCTCTTTCTGACTTACTTTCCTCCGTATAATAGGCCCTAGGTTCATTACCTCATTAGAACTGACTCAAATGTGTTTCTTCTTGTGGCTGAGTAATAGTTCATTGTATATATGTAACACAGTTTCTTTATCCATTCATCTGTTGGTGGACATCTAGGTTGCTTCCATTTTCTAGCTATTGCAAATAGTGCTGCAATGAACATTGGGGTACATGTGTCTTTTTCAATTTTGATTTCCTTAGGGTATATGCCTAGAAATGGAATTGCTGGGTCATATAATGGTAAAATTTTTCAAATTTTTAATGAGTCAATTTATAACTTACTCCAGTAGATAACAAACAATCCCACAAACTTGATCGAAAGAAGCTATTGAATACTTGGATTCCTTGTAAATCTTTTATAAGACAAGGCTCTTAAGATGTAAGGAAGCTCTGTTATTTAGAAAAGATATGTGAAAAACTATCTAAACATACTTAGATGGGCTCCAGTTTTTGAATAGATCTCTGAAGTTGACTATGTTTTTCAGAAGTCTTGACAAAGTGTTTTACTTTCAAAACCCTAATTCAATTTACAGAACTATTTATTTGTTTGTTGCCATATTCAACTACTGTCTCAAGCCATTTCTTAATTTAGAAACATTTGCTATCTGGAAAGCTGAGTCTAAAAACATATTTTATTTTTAAACTGAGAAAATCTATGAGACCTTATATTATATTGTTCTTATTTCAGCTCTTTTGTACTATCTCACATTTTACTACAGACAGCAAGGAGACTGTACATCATATCTTCAACTTTCTTCCTAGAAATCTCCTTACTTAGTTCAACAGTTTCTTAGGTGAATTTTCTCTTTCCATGTTATTTTAGGCCATAATGTTCCCAGATTTCTTTTACTCTATTAAGAAGGCTCTCTAGCTTCCAATCACTTCATAGGAAATAGATGGGGAAACAGTGGAAACAGTGTCAGACTTTATTTTTGGGGGCTCTAAAATCACTGCAAATAGTGATTGCAGCCATGAAATTAAAAGACACTTACTCTGTGGAAGGAAATTTATGACCAACCTAGACAGCATATTCAAACGCAGAGACATTACTTTGTCAACAAAGATCCGTGTAATCAAGGCTATGGTTTTTCCTGTGGTCATGTATGGATATGAGAGTTGGACCATGAAGAAAGCTGAGCACCAAAGAATTGATGCTTTTGAACTGTGGTGTTGGAAAAGACTCTTGAGAGTCCCTTGGACTGCAAGGAGATCCAACCAGTTCATCCTAAAGGAGATCAGTCCTGGGTGTTCATTGGAAGGAATGATGCTGAAGTTGAAACTCCAGTGCTGTGGCCACCTCATGCGAAGAGTTGACTCATTGGAAAAGACTCTGATGCTGGGAGGGATTGGGGGCAGGAGGAGAAGGGGACGACTGAGGATGAGATGGCTGGATGGAATCAGTCACTCGATGGGCATGAGTCTGAGTGAACTCTGGGAGATGGTGATGGACAGGGAGGCCTGGCGTGCTGCGATTCATGAGACTGCAGAGTCGGACACGACTGAGCGACTGAACTGAACTCATAGGTCTAAAAATAAGTTTAATTTTGGTCTCTCACGAGGCTAAAATTCCTTGAGAATTGAGATAATTTTTCAAATATTTGCATAGGTTGCATTCTTGATAAATAAAATAACAAATTAATAATTGAAACAATAACATTGAATGATGTACAGTACTTTCTCTGAATTGGTTGGAATTAACATGGGGCATTTAGATTCCTGAAAGTCAGTGATTGTAGGGATTTTATTTTTTTAATTTTTGTAGGGATTTCTAATTGCTTCTCCCACACTGACACACACACACACACACACACACACACACACACACAAACACATACACAATAAGACTTTAAAGACACTAAACAAGACACATGAGAGTAGAAATATTTCTGGTTATTTTCAAGTGTTTAGCATTTTTTGTTTGTTTGTTTTAATGACAGGATAAGAATATAATAATATGTAAATATCCATAGTTGTAAAATTCTTAAAATTAGTAATATTACAATTTTCACCATTTTTTAACTCAGAGTGAGAGTGCTAGCTCTCTATATATAGACTACAAGCAAGAAGAGCAAAATATGTACTTATTCTTCTGTAACACATATTTCTAATTATTCACAATTTAAGCAGTTTGACACTACCCATCTATATGCTGCCTGAAATTATAACATTGTTTATGCCTGGATTGGTTGAAATAGTTAAACCAATCTCAAACTAAAAACATTTTTATATATAAGCTATTGGTGTTGCATCTAACATCTGGACCAATTGTCCGCTCTGGTAGTTATGTCCCTTTAGTGTTCCGTGCTGGAGAAGGCAATGGCACCCCACTCCAGTACTCTTGCCTGGAAAATCCCATGGACGGAGGAGCCTGGCGGGCTACAGTCCATGGGGTCGCTAGGAGTCGGACACAACTGAGCAACTTCACTTTCACTTTTCACTTTCATGCATTGGAGAAGGAAATGGCAACCCACTCCAGTGTTCTTGCCTGGAGAATCCCAGGGACGGGGGAGCCTGGTAGGCTGCCATTTATGGGGTCGCACAGAGTCGGACACGACTGAAGTGACTTAGCAGCAGCAGCAGCAGCAGCAGTGTTCCATGCATTTTCTATCTTGTTTAGATCTTGTAATTTAAGATCTTTAAATAGGATACAGGTCTTCTGCATAATGCAAAATCTTGAATGAATTTAAAAGAGAGATGTGATATCATAGAAACATTGTCTGCAAAGAGTAATTACATTTTTAGAAGTTTTCATCCTTGCATGCATGACAGCAATGTAGATATTCTATTCATAGCCACTTGGATAGTAGTGAAAACTTCTTGGTGTATTGGCCAAAAGGTTCATTTAGGTTTTTCCATATGGAAAAGCCCAGATGAATCTTTTGGCCAACTCAATATTAATGTCTGTGGTGCATAAAAAGCCAATTAAAAATGCTATTAAATGCAGTTACAGTATTTAAGTGATCCTTTTGTAGACTGATAAAAGATTACTGATTGATTGTGGAGAGAAAGCAATAAACTTAGACTTAGGAATTGGACCATTGGTAAGGTTTCTTTATTATCTAAATAACTCCAAGCTCTCGTCCATTTCACTCCCAGGCACATAAAAAATAGTAACGTGTCACAGACCTTCAGATTCATTCCTGAGTGCCTGAAAATCTAAACTGTGAATATCTGTCAACACAGTGGTCAGGCTTTGACATCATATGTTTAAAACAACATGTGTTCATTGAAGAAAAATATATAATAAAATATAGTCTCAGTATTTCTTCCTTCTTTTACTGGAAACATTATCATCTCAATCTCTCTACCCTTTATCCTCAATGTATATATGGCTGAAAGATGGAGAAGCTCTAAATAGTCAGCAAAAGCAAGACTGGGCGGGAGCAGACTGTGGCTCAGATCATGAACTCCAAATTCAGACATAAATTGAAGAAAGTGGGGAAAACCACTAGACCATTCAAAGTGAAAGTGAAGTCACTCAGTTGTGTCTGACTCTTTGTGACCCTGTGGACTATAGCCTACCAAGCTCCTCAGTCCGTGGGATTCTCCAGGCAAGAATACTGAAGTGGGTTGCCATTTCCTTCTCCAGGGGATCTTCCTGACCCAGGGATCGAACCCGGGTTTGCTGCATTGGAGGCAGATGCTTTAACTTCTAGCCACCAGGGAAGACCATTCAGGTATGACCTAAGTCAAATCCCTAACAATTATACAGTGGAAGTGAGAAATAGATTTAAGGGACTAGATCTGATAGAGTGCCTGATGAACTATGGACAGAGGTTTGTGGCATTGTACAGGAGACAGGGATCAAGACCATCCCCATGGAAAAAAAATGCCAAAAAACCAAATGACTGTCTGAGGAGGCCTTACAAATAGCTGTGAAAAAAAGTGAAAAGAAAAGGAGAAAAAGAAAGATATATCCATTTAAATGCAGAGTTCCAAAGAATAGCAAGGAGAGATAAGAAAGCCTTCCCCAGTGATCAGTGCAAAGAAATAGAGGAAAATAATAAAATGGGAAAGACTATAGATCTCCTCAAGAAAATTAGAGATACCAAGGGAACATTTCATGCAAAGATGGGCTCAATAAAGGAAATAAATGGTATGGACCTAATAGAAGCAGAAGATATGAAAATATTAATAAGAGGTGGCAAGAATACACAGAAGAATTATACAGAAAAGATCTTCACGATCCAGATAATCACAATGGTGTGATTACTCACCTAGAGCCAGACACCCTGGAATGTGAAGTTAAGTGGGCTTTAGGAAGCATCACTATGAGCAAAGCTAGTGGAGGTGATGGAATTCCAGTTGAACTATTTCAAATCGTGTGAAAGTGTTGCATTCAGTATGGCAGCAAATTTGGAAAACTCAGCAGTGGCCACAGGACTGGAAAAGGTCAATTTTCATTTCAATCCCAAAGAAAGGCAATGCCAAAGAATGCTCAAACTATGACACAATTGAACTCATCTCATACCCTAGCAAAGTCATGCTCAAAATTCTCCAAGCCAGGCTTCAGCAATACATGAACCATGAACTTCAGATGTTCAACCTGGTTTTAGAAAAGGCAGAGTAACTAGAGATTAAATCACATCTGTTGGATCATGGAAAAAGCAAGAGAGTTCCAAAAAACATCTATTTCTGCTTTATTGACTATGCCAAAAACTTTGACTGTGTGGATCCAATAAACTGTGGAAAATTCCTAAAGAGATGGGAATGCTAGACCACCTGACCTGCCTCTTGAGAAATCTGTATACAAGTCAGGAAGCAACAGTTAGAACTGGACATGGAACAACAGACTGTTTGCAAACTGGGAAAGGAATACGTCAAAACTGTATATTGTCACCCTGCTTATGTAACTTATATGCTGAGTACATAATGAGAAACGCTGGACTGGATGAAGCACAAGCTGGAATCATGATTGCCGGGAGAAATATCAATCACCTCAGATATGCAGATGACACCATGCTCATGGCAGAAAGTGAAGAAGAACTAAGAAGCCTCTTGATGAAAGTGAAAGAGGAGAGTGAAAGAGTTGGCTTAAAGCTCAACATTAAGAAAACGAAGATCATGGCATCCAGTCCCATCACTTCATGGGAAATAGATGTGGAAACAGTGGAAACAGTGTCAGACTTTATTTTTGGGGGCTCCAAAATCACTGCAGATGGTGGCTGCAGCCATGAAATTAAAAGACGCTTACTCCTTGGAAGGAAAGTTATGACCAACCTAGACAGCTTATTAAAAAGCAGAGACATTACTTTGCCAACAAAGGTCCTCTAGTCAAGGCTATGGTTTTTCCAGTAGTCATGAATGGTTGTGAGAGTTGGACTGTAAAGAAGCTGAGCACTGAAGAATCAATGCTTTTGAACTGTGGTGTTGGAGAAGACTATTGAGAGTCCCTTGGACTACAAGGAGACCCAACCAGTCCATCCTAAAGGAGATCAGTCCTGGATGTTCATTGGAAGGACTGATGTTCAAACTGAAACTCTAGTACTTTGGCCACCTGATGTGAAGAGCTGACTGATTTGAAAAGATCCTGAGGCTGGGAAAGATTGAAGGTGGGAGGAGAAGGGGACTACAGAGGATGACATGGTTGCATGGCACACCGACTCAGTGAACATGAGTTTAGGTAAACTCCAGGAGCTAGTGATGGGCAGTTAGGCTTGGCATGCTGCAGTCCATAGGGTCACAAAGAGTCGGACATACTGAGTGACTGAACTGAACTGAACTGAATATATGGTTGATGGAACAGTCAATCAAAGTATCTTTTTAGCCCCATAAAAGTGAACAGTAACTTAGTGAGATAAGAGAATCTTTCCCGAACTTTAGAATCTTTGATAAATGGCATGAAGAAAATCTAAAGAGCTCATTTATTGCTTGCAATTTTGTCAATCAGAGATCAGCAAACTGGGTAAAGAGGATCAGTCTCCTCATTTTAGAAATAATTTATTGGAACATAGTCATGATCATTTGTTTACAAATTGTAGATGGCTGATTTCACACCACAGTGGTAGAGATGAGTTGTTGCAGCAGAAATCAAATGGCTCACAAACCTTAAACATCTGTTTTTTTCTGTAAGAAAAAGTTTGTATATCCCTGCCTGGCATCATTAAAGCAGCAGTGAATTTCTATCTTTCCTGTGCCAGTTTGTCCAGTTACTGTTTTGGGCTTATGAAATTACCCAGGTTCCTATTAAAATTCATTTTTTCTCAATTTGATTAGAGCTGGTGTGTTTTGCTTGTAATCAGAGAATATCATTTGATCACAAAATGAATTCCAGAAGTGGAGGCACACAACAGATCCTCTTCAAAGAAATATGCAGTATTTGGAAGTATTTATCTTCACAAAATGGGGAAACAGCAGTGAGATTGCTATTAAAGACCAAGATGAGACAGTTACTCCCCATGACACAGTTTCAAAGTAGTGAATTAGTCTATCTATGGTGGCTCCAGAAACTTTGAGATAACTGCAGAGAATTCTGATACTGTAAATTAATTCAAATATCATGAGAAGTATAGAAACTGGAATAGAATTCTTACTATGACAACACTGGAATATATGAAATATTAAAATTCTTTTTCTGAACTAAGATGAAGTTGGTTTTTCTTGTTTACAATAAAAGAATCTTATCTGATCTGCCTTTACTTATTAATTTGAAAGCATCTAAATTCCAAATTGAGACTGTTTTCCCTACTTCAACTATATAAAATGACCACTGTTTGCTTCAATATATAAAATGTGAAATATTATAGACAGCCTTTTTTAATGGCTGCATAAAAAGTTATCCATTGTACTATACAGAAATATAGTAGCCCTAAGAAGACCTCTCTATATAATACAGATAAATAAATGCCTTAGTTACTTGACATCATAAAGCATGCTGCTACTGCTGCTGCTAAGTCACTTCAGTCGTGTCCGACTCTGTGCGACCCCATAGATGGCAGCCCACCAGGCTCCCCCATCCATGGGATTCTCCAGGCAAGAATACTGGAGTGGGTTGCCATTTCCTTCTCCAATGCATGAAAGTGAAAAGTGAAAGTGAAGTCGCTCAGTCGTGTCCTACTCTGAGTGACCCCATGGACTGCAGCCCACCAGGCTCCTCCACCCATGGGATTTTCCAGGCAAGAGTACTGGAGTGGGATGCCATTGCCTTCTCCATCATAAAGCATAAAGGTAGCTAAAGAGTATGAGCTATTGCTCTTGTCTATTTCAATGAAAACTATTGAAACTGTGCTTCCATATATATATATCATAAAATGGTAAAATATTAATTTATTTTCTGTTACCACTGCTATGCTTTCTTTTATTCATCTCTAGAATTGTTTAATGCACTGTTTTCTTTGCTTTGATAGCTTTATGTTACAGAGAAAAAGGCAGAAATTGCCATGCATTCAGATTATGACTTGTTAAGTTATCCTAGCACGTGAAATCATGAAGAAGTATGATTAAAGTTTATAAGGCAAAAATGGCTAAATCCAGTATGATTTAGAAATATTTCCAAAAGAAGAACAGAGTGTTTGGAGTGGGTTACATAAGGAAAAGGGGATTCTCTTCAGATCTAAGACTCAGGCTACTTTTGCATATAGCATCCTTAGTGAAGAATTGCTTTAGGATGCAGGTAGGCATCTTTAACTGAATGCTGAGATCTTGGAATCTTCAGGAAAAGAGCTAATTCTCATGTTTAATATAAGAAATCAAACAGCTGTCAGAGTCTCCTGGATTATACTGGCTTACAAAAAGCACATGTTGTAAAGTCTGATATAACCTGAAGATGATAGAGCTTTTTCCTAAATACACTGAGTTAGTCCAAACATTTGAAACCATTAAATAAATACAAAACAAAAACAGCCGAGGATGTTGGATCAAGAGAGCTCAGTAAAAATGAGTTTAAATACTTTATAGCATGGAATGGCAGAGAATCTTAAAATTAGGATTTAAAAACAGAAGAAAAATTCCTTGAATCTTAGTATTATAGAGTAATATGCTGCATAACTGATACATAGTTTCTATAACACCTTATGATCTGAGACTTATTCAATGATTATTTTTGTCTAAAAGTGAAGAAACTATAAGAATATCAAGTTCTCTGACAGTTATGATAGAGTGGATAGAGGGATTGAAGATTCTTAATTTAAAACAGAACTCTTCAGTTCTGAAGTCACATTCAACTCTTTGTGACATGGACTGTAACATGCCAGGCTCATCTATCCTCTGCTGTCTCCCAGAGTTTGCTCAAATTCCTGTCCATTGAGTCAGTGATAGTATCTAACCATCTCATTCTTTGCCACCCCTTCTCCTTTTGTCTTCAGTCTTTCCCAGCATCAGAGTATTTTCCAATGCTTCAGTTCTTCGCATCAGGTGGCCAAAGTATTGGATCTTCAGCTGGGTGGTATTACATTGTATGTATGTATATGACATTTTAATTGATTAATCTGTTCTTTTATAGATTTATTATAAATTAACCTGTTCTTTTGATGATTAATCTGTTCTTTATGAGGTTGAAGGGGGAAAGTGGAAGAGCTGGCTTAAAAGTAAATATTAAAAACTAAGATCATGGACTCTGTCTTCATTACTTCATGGCAAATCAAAGGGGAAGTGGTGGAAGCAGTGACAGTTTTCCTCTTCTTGGGCTCTAAAGTCACTGCAGATGGTGACTGCAGCCATGAAATAAGAAGACGATTGCTTCTTGGCAGCAAAGCTATGACAAACCTAGGCAGTGTGTTGAAAAGCAAAGACATTATTCTGCCAGCAAAGGTCCATATAGTTAAGGTATGGTCTTCTCAGTGGTTATGTAGAGTTGTGAGAGCTGGACTATAAAGAAGGCAGAATGCCAAAGAATTGATGCCTTCAAACTGTGGTGCTGGAGAAGACTCTTGAGAGTCCCTTGGACAGCAAAGAGATCAAACCAGTCAATCTTAAGGAAAACCAACCCTGAATATTCATTGGAAAGACTGACACTGATGCTGAAGCTACAGTATTTTGCTCACCTGATACAAACAACCACCTCATTGGAAAAGTCCCTGATGATGGGAAAGATCACGAGCAGAAGAAGAAGAGGAAGAGATGGCTTGCTGGCATCACTGATACAATGGACATGAACTTGGGCATACTTCGGGAGATCATGAGGACAGGGAAGCCTGGTGTGCTTTAGTCCATCAGGTCACAAAGAGTCGGACACAGCTGGACAACTGAACAATAATCTGTTCTGACATGAACACTGGGGTGTATACATCTTCAAAAGTTAGAGTTTTCTCCAGCTATATGCCCAGGAGTGGGCTTGCAGGATCATGTGGGAACTCTATTTTTGATTTTTTTAAGGAAACTCCATACTGTTTCATTGATCCATCTGTCTTTTTGTGCCAAGATTATGCTGTTCTGATTAGCTTGGAAAGATTGAAGGCAGAAGGAGAAGAGGGTGACAGAGGATGAGATGGTTGGATAGCATCACACAGATTCAATGGACACGAACTTAGGCAAACTCTAGGAAATGGCGAGGGACAAGGAAGCCTGGCGTGCTGCAGTTCATGGGGTTCTAAGAGTCGGACATGCCTTGACAAATGAACAACAGCTGAAGTCTAAGAAGGTTATGTCTTCATTTTGGCTTTTTCTACAAAATTTCTTTGGCAATTCTGTGTATGATTTCATATAAATCTTAGGATTATTTGTTCTAGTTCTGTGAAAAACTAGATAGCATCACTGACTCAATAGATATGAATCTGAGTGAATTCCAGGAGATGGTAAACTACAGGGAAGCCTGACTGGTGTGTTACAGTCCATGGGGTTTCAAGGAGTCAGGACAACTTAACGACTGAACACTAACTGTGAAAAATGTCATCAGTAATTTGATAGGAATGCAATAAATTTATAGATTGCTTTGAGTTTGATGACCAGTTTAACAATATTAATTCTTCTAAACAAACAGCATGGAATATGCTTCCATTTCTTTGAACCATCTTCGATTTCCTTTATTAATGTTTTATAGTTCTCAGCAAATGTATCTTTTACCACCTAGGTCAAGTTTATTCCTAAGTATTTTTTTTTCTGATGTGATTTTAAAAGGGATTAAAAAAAAACCTTTTCCTTTCTGATATTTCACTGTTACTGTAAAGAAATGACAGGTTTTGATATGTTAAGCTTGTGTCCTGCTACCTTGCTGAATTTATTAGTTTCAGTAGTTTTTGTTGGAGACTTTAGGGTTTTCTATATACAGTATCATGTTATCTGTGTAGAATGACCATTTTACCTCTTCTGTTCCAATTTACACAGTTTTTATTTCTTTTTCGTGACTGCTGTGGCTAGGACTTCAAACACTATGTTGAATAGAAGTTTTAAGAATGGATATCCTTGTCCTCTCAGATTTTAGTGGGAAGGCTTTTGGCTTTTCACCACTGAATATTATTTTGGCTGTGGTTTTATCACAAATAGTTTTTATTATGTTGAGGTATGTCCCCCTCTATACCCACTTTGATGAGAATTTTTATCATGAATGGATGTTGAATTTAATCTAATGATATTTTTTTGCATTTATTGAGATGATCCTGATTTTTGTCTTCTTTTTTGTTGATGTTGTGTACCACATTAATTGGTTTGCATATACTGAGCCATCCTTTTGGCACTGGGATTAATCTAATTTGATTAGAGTGTATAATGCCTTTCATGTGTTATTGAATTTGGTTAGCTAGTATTTTGTTGAGAATTTTTACATGTACACTCATCAAAGATGTTGGCTATAAATCTGCTTTGTGGTAATATCTTTATATGGTTTTGGTATCAGAATGACAGTGGTTTCATAGAATGACTTTGGGAGTGTTTCCCCTTTTTTGATCTTTTGGAATTTTGAGAAGGACTTGTACATATTCTTCTTTGAATGTTTGGTAGAATTCCCCACTGAAGCCATCAATCCTAGACTTTGTTTGCAGGGAGTTATTTTTTCTTTTTTTAAAAATTATAGAGTCTATTTCACTTCTAGTGATCAGTTTGTTAGTTATCTTTTCTTCTTGATTCATTTTTGTTGGGTTTTATGTTTTCAGAAACTTTCCCATTTCTTCTACATTGTTCAATTGGTTGGCAACAAGTTTTCATAGTATTCTGTTATTGTCTTTTTGTATTTCTGAGATATTGGTTGTTAGTTCAACTTTTAAATTTTTAATTTTGTTTATTTGCATTCTATGTTCTTCTTGACCTGTCCAGAGGCTTGTTGACTGTGCTTAAAATTTCAAACACCCCTCCCCCACCCCAGTTTTTGGTTTTATTAACTTTTCTATTGGTTTTAATCTCTATTTAAGTTGTTTCTTCTCTGATCTTTACATTTCCTTCCTTCTGCTGACTTTAAGTTTTATTTGTTCACTTTTTTCTAATACTTTCAGGTGATAGGTTAGATTGTTTAATTTAGACTTTTCTTGTTTTCTGAGGGAAGCCTGTTTTGCTATGAAGTTCCCTATGAGGACCGTTTTGGTGCATCTCATAGATTTTTATATGGTTGTGTTTCAGTTGTCATTTGTCTCAAGATACTTTTAAATTTCTTCTTTGATTTCATCTTGCCTCATTGGTTTTTCAGGAGCGTGTTGTCTAATCTACATGTAATCATAGAAATCAAACTTTCTGTGTTTGATAATCACAGAAATCAAACTTTCTGTGTTTGATTTCTACTTCTATGCCATTATTATCAGAAATAATGCTTCAAATAATTTCTCTCCAAGTTTGTTGAGACTTGTTTTTATCCCTGTGATGTTATCTCTCCTACAGAATACTCCATTGCACTTGAAAAAAATGTGCATTCTGGATTTTTGAATGGAATATCCTAAGAATATAAATTAATTCTAACTGATGTATTGTACATAGTATCTCTGTTGCTGTTCAGTTGCCAAGTCATGTTAATGCTTTTGCGACCCCATGGACTGCAGCCTGCCGGGCTTCCCTGTCCCTCACCATCTCCTGGAGTTTGCCCAAGTTCATGTTCACTGAATAGGTGATGCCATTCAACCATCTCATCCTCTGTCACCACTTCTCTTTCTGCCTTCACTCTTTTCCATTATCAGGGTCTTTTCCAAGGAGTCAGCTGTTTGAATCAGATGGCCAAAGTGTTGGAACTTCAGCTTCAGCATCAGTCCTGCCATTGAGTATTCAGGATTGATTTCCTTTAATATTGACTGATTTGATCTCCTTGCTGTCCAAGAGACTCTCAAGAGTCTTCTCCAGCACCATGGTTTGAAAGCATCAATTATCCAGTGCTCTGCCATCTTTATGGTCCAGCTCTCACATCCATACGTGACTACTGGAAAAACCATAGTTTGACTATATGGACCTTTGTCAGCAACATGATGTCTTTGCTTTTTTATTAAAAAAAATAATAAATAGCTTTCCTGTGAAGAAGCAACTGGCTTCTAGTTTTATGGCTGCAGTCACCATCTGCAGTGATTTTAGAGCCCAAGAAAAGAGAATCTGACACTGTTCCACCTTTTCCCCTTCTATTTGCCATGAACTGATGGAGCTAGATGCCATGATCTTAGTTGTTTTTTTTTTTTTCTTCTTCTTCAATACTGAATTTTCAGCTAGCTTTTTCATTCTCCTTTTTCACTCTCATCAATAGGCTCTTTAGTTCTTCTTCATTTTCTGCCATTAAAGTGGTAGCATCTGTGTATCTGAGATTGTTATTTCTCCTGGCAAGTTTGTAACTCATCCTGCCCAGTGTGTTTCATATGATGTGCTCTGCATAAAAGTTAAATAAACAAGGTGACAATAAACAGCCTTTTTGTACTCTTTTCTCAATTTTGAACCAGTCAGTTGTTCTAAAGCTTCTTGACCAGCATACAGGTTTCTCAAGAGACAAGTAGGATGGTCTGGTATTCCTATCTCTTTTTTTTCCACAGTTTGTTATGATCTGCACAGTCAAAGGCTTTAGCATCAGAGGTAGATCTGATTCTGGAAACAGTAACTCTGTTACCTGTTGATTTTCTGATTGAAAGATCCATCCATTGATGTGAGTAGGGTGTTAAATTCTCCTACTATTATTGTATTCCCATAAATCTCTCCCTTTGTTTGTTAGTGTTTAAGCCCTCCGATATTGGGTGTATACAAGTTAATGAGTGTAATGTCTTCTTGCAGTGATCCTTTTATCATTATATCGTGTCCTTTACTTTTTGGCTTCTGTTTCAAAACTATTTTATGTGTTGTGAATATTGCTACCCTGAATTTCTTGTCATTTCCATTTACATGAAATATCTTTTTTCATCCCCTCAGTTTCAGTCTATGTGTTTCCTCTGCCTTAAAATGGATGTCTTGTAGATAGCATTTTACAGGATTTTTTTTTAATCTAGTTGTCACTGTATGTCTTTTAATTAGAGAATTTATTCCATTAACTTTTAAGGTAATTATTGATAGGTATGTATTTATTGGGAGAAGGCAATGGCAATTAAACCTTGTTGTCCAATTGATTTTGCATTATTTCTTTGCTCCTTTCTTTTTTTCCCTTTTGTGGTTTGATGGTTTTCTTTTGTATTGTGCTTGTGTTCTCTTATTTTTTGTTTTTGTGGATCTATTTTATCTTTTTTTGTCGTTAAATAGTTTTCTAAGTATTTTAACCCATTATTATATTTACTTACTTTACACTCATAGTCATGTAAGCTCAAACAAATTCTAAAAAAGAAAATCTAAATGTTCTTACCCTCCTCCCCCACATTTTGTGATTTTTATGTCCTCTTACAATTTCATGTTTACCTTTTTGCTGTTCTTTGTAGTTAACTTTGCTTTCACAAGAATTTCTTTTTTTTAATCTTTGTAAGTGGTAAGGACACAGGTTCAACCCCTGTGTCAGTAAGATCCCCTGGAGGAGGACATGGCAAGCTGCTCCAATATTCTGTCTTGAAGAATACCATTGATAGGAATCCTGGTGGGCTGCAGCCCATAGTGTTGCAGAGTCAGACATGATTTAGCACACATGCACAAGTGTTATTTAAGTGATTTGCTTTTCTATTTTCCACTGTTTCTTTTCTATTTAGATAAATCCTTTCAATATTTCTTTTATGCTAGGTTTAGTATTGCTTTATTCTTCTAGTTTTTGGTTGTCTGAGAAATTCTTTATCTCTCCTTCTATCCTAAATGATAATCTTGCTGGGCAGACTATCTTAAGTTGCAGCTTTTTCCCCTTCAGCACTTCAGATGTACCTTGCCACTTCCTTTTGGCCTGAAACATTTCTGTAGAGAAGTCAGCTGATAGTGTTATGGGTGTTCCCTTGTAACTAACTCTTTGTTTTTTCTCTTGCTGTTTTTAGAATCCTCTCTTTAACTTTTGCCATTTTTTTAAATATTATGTCTCGGTGTAGATCTGTTTGGTTTCATCTTTGAAGACTCTTTGTGCTTCCTATAAGTGAATATCTGTTTTTTCTTTAGATTTGGGAAGTTTTCAGTCATATTTATTCAACTACATTCTCAATCCTGTTTTCTCTTTCTTCTTCTTCTGAGGTCCCTATTGTGTGTAGACTGACACACTATAAACATTCAGAAAATGAAGATCATGGCATCCGGTCCCATCACTTCATGGGAAATAGATGGGGAAACAGTGGAAACAGTGTCAGATTTTATTTTTTTGGGCTCCAAAATTACTGCAGATGGTGATTGCAGCCATGAAATTAAAAGATGCTTACTCCTTGGAAGAAAAGTTATGACCAACCTAGATAGCATACTGAAAAGCAGAGGCATTCTTTGCCAACAAAGGTCAGTCTAGTTAAGGCTATGGTTTTTCCTGTGGTCATGTATGGATGTGAGAGTTGGACTGTGAAGAAAGCTGAGCGCTGAAGAATTGATGCTTTTGAACTGTGGTGTTGGAGAAGACTCTTGAGAGTCCCTTGGACTGCAAGGAGATCCAACCAGTCCATTCTGAAGGAGATCAGCCCTGGGATTTCTTGGAGGGAATGATGATGAAGCTGAAACTCCAGTACTTTGGCCACCTGATGCGAAGAGTTGAATCATTGGAAAAGACTCTGATGCTAGGAGGGATTGGGAGCGGGAGGAGAAGGGGACGACAGAGGATGAGATGGCTGGATGGCATCACTGACTTGTTGGATGTGAGTCAGAGTGAACTCCGGGAGTTGGTGATGGACAGGGAGGCCTGGCGTGCTGCGATTCATGGGGTCACAAAGAGTTGGACATGACTGAGTGACTGAACTGAACTGAAGTCTCACGTATTATTTTTATTTTTTAAATTTGTCTTTCATTTGCTATTATTGGGAGATTTCCATTATTCTCTCTTCCAGCTCACTTATTCATTCTTCTGTAATATTCAGTTCGCTTTATTGCTTTCATCTTAGCAAATGAGTTCTCTAATCTTACGTGATTCTGTTTATGGTTTCTAGATTTATTTTATGGAAATCTGCATTTCTATCAGAATGATAATCTGCCTTTTATAATAATCTGCCTTTCTTAATTCCTTCAGTATTTTTATTACCTCCTTTTTTGAACTTAGGATATAGTAGACTGGGGAGATCTGTTTTATGGCTCATTTATTCAGGAAAATTTTCTTGATCTTTTAGCTGGGAGTGGTTCCTCTTCTCCTTAATTGTACTTATGTTTTTCTGGCTTTATGAGTTTAGGGTTAACTTTTCTCTACTGTGGTCTTGAAGGCTGTTTTTATGTGGGAACATTCTGTATCAGCCTCATGAGTTTAATATTTTGGTGCAATGGCTCTTTATAGTATAAATGACTGCTACATTTTCCTCAGTGTGTGCAGGACATTATCCCTTTGATTGGGGGTGTGATTGCTGTTTTAGTGATCAGAGACTGCATTGGATATTAAGCAGTCCTCCTCTTTGTTCTGGGGTTGTCACAGCCTTGTCTTGGGTAGGATCTGCTCCCCACTTGTTGAAATAAAAATCTCACATCTGTTTCTGAGCTGTGATGTGAGATAAGCAGGACTGGTGTGCTTCCACGGGAGAGGAGCCACTGGGTATTTCATCACAGGCGCTGTTCACCGCGAGGTGTGCTTTATGCTGTTGCCTGCCAGCCATATTGAGGTCTTACAAAGTACATTGCTACTGCCCCCAGCTGAAAGGAGGCACTGCCCCCGCCTCATTTCAACTATGGACATGCAGGTAATCAGCCCAGGTGTCTTTCAAGCACTAGGCTCACACAGCCACCAGCAAAGAGTTGTTGCCACAGATCTGCTGATGTCAGGCACCAGGACTACCACATTCATGCTCTTGCATCCACTATGTGAGGGAGGGTATCATCAGGAGCCCAGCCCTGTGTCTGCATGTGGGAGCTGGCAGATCCAGTAGTCGTAACATTAAAATGGTAAGGGCCCTGGTGTCCCAAGATGTTGGGTTTACAAAATGCCTGGCTGTGCCTAAATTTATGAATAGTAGAGCTGCTGGAAGATGACTCAGACTTCAGCCTTGCTTCAGACGTACAAGGTCCCTCAGATTGGCTCAGATTTCAGCCCACCTCCACCTGTGGGTAACCTGCCATAGCCTGTATCCTTTCAGGGTGGGGCCATGATCACTCTGAGTATACCAAGAATGAGGCTGCTTTGGGAGATTCCATGCGTGCCAGTGATGGGGCTTGCATGGCACACCTGTGTTTGGCTCTGTGCACATCTCTGACTGTTGCCCCTTTTGGCTGTCTCTGTGCAGTCAACCCCAGTTCCCTTCGAGGTCTATTCACAGAAGCCTATGTTTTCCAGTGATTTCTTTTAAATTAAATTTTTATAGTGTTGTGTTGGTTACTGCCATATAATGACACGAAGAAGCCATAATTATACATTTACCTCCTCCTTCTTGAGCCTCCTTCCCCTCATCCCACTATGCTTGATCATCAGAGAGCCTCAGACTGAGCTCCCTGTGTTACATAGCAACTTCTCACCAACTATCCATTTTACACAGGATAGTGTTTTTAAGTTGCCTTGTTTTGAGTATTCACTGTGCTGCTGTAAACTTTCAACTGTTTTCCAAACTTCAACTATTTTCCCATGAAAAAGTTAATTTTGAAATTTTTTGCTTATATTTTCACCCTTTCTGTAGAAAGGTGGGCCCAAGAGCTACCTACTTCAGTTCCACTGATGCAATCTTTTATTTCTTCTGATATTTCCCTACTGCTTCCATTTTTCTGCTCACATAAACCACATGTTTCTGTACTTTGTGTACTTTCCCCAGTTTATTCATTAACGTACTGATCATCAGTTCAATTCACTCGCTCAGTCGTGTCTGACCCTTTGCGACCCCATGAATCGCAGCACACCAGGCCTCCCTGTCCATCACCAACTCCCGGAGTTCACTCAGACCCACGTTCATCGAGTCCGTGATGCCATCCAGCCATCTCATCCTCTGTCATCCCCTTCACCTCCTGCCCCCAATCCCTTCCAGCATCAGAGTCTTTTCCAATGAGTCAACTCTTTGCATGAGGTGGCCAAAGTACTGGAGTTTCAGCTCTAGCATCATTCCTTCTGAAATCCATGGGCTGATCTTCAGAATGGACTGGTTGGATCTCCTTGCAGTCCAAGGGACTCTCAAGAGTCTTCTCCAACAACACTGTTCAAAAGCATCAATTCTTCGGCGCTCAGCCTTCTTCACAGTCCAACTCTCACATCCATACATGACCACAGGAAAAACCATAGCCTTGACTAGACGGGCCTTAGTCGGCAAAGTAATGTCTCTGCTTTTGAATATGCTATCTAAGTTGGTCATAACTTTTCTTCCAAGGAGTAAGCATCTTTTAATTTCATGGCTGCAGTCACCATCTGCAGTGATTTTGGAGCCCCCAAAAATAAAGTCTGACACTGTTTCCACTGTTTCCCCATCTATTTCCCATGAAGTGATGGGACCAGATGCCATGATCTTTGTTTTCTGAATGTTGAGCTTTAAGCCAACTTTTTCACTCTCTTCTTATGTAAAATTACTTTTTGATAATTACCATACCTGTGTCATGTCTAGGAGAAGGCAATGGCACCCCACTCCAGCACTCTTGCCTGGAAAATCCCTGGACGGAGGAGCCTGGTGGGCTGCAGTCCATGGGGTCGCACAGAGTCAGACACGACTGAGTGACTTCAGTTTCACTTTCACTTTCTTGCATTGGAGAAGGAAATGGCAACCCACTCCAGTGTTCTTGCCTGGAGAATCCCAGGGACGGGGGAGCCTGGTGGGCTGCCGTCTATGGGGTCGCACAGAGTTGGACACGACTGAAGCGACTTAGCAGCAGCAGCAGCAGTGTCACATCTAAGCCTTCTGATGTTTGTTTCATTTCTTCAGACTTTGTTTCTTGTACTTGCAGTGCTTCATACCTTTTCATTGAAAGTTGGACATAATGAATTGGGTAATGGGAAGGTAAATAAGGTACTGACGTTAAGCAATTTTGTTAATCTGACTGGGAGTTTTTCTTCTTTTAATGTATTCTATAGCAATAAGTGCCAGAGGCTTAAATTCCTCTAAAATCTTTCCTTTTGGTTTTGTTATTCTTCTTTTTACTTCTCAAAAAAAGTCTGTGTCTTGAAGTTCTTTCTACTGTTATCACTATCATTATATTGGAAGCTTATTGATATGGTGGTAAGCTTAGGGAAGGGAAATATTCAATCATTCTAAATTAGTCTCAGTGTTTAGTGAACCTGTTAATCAGGGCTGTTGTCTTCAAAAGAGTTTGTTTCATTCTTTTACAAGTGGTTGACCAGTTTTCCCAGCACACAGATGTATAGAACAGACTTTTGGACTCTGTGGGAGAGGGAGAGGGTGGGATGATTTGGGAGAATGGCATTGAAACATGTATATTATCATGTAAGAAATGAACCACCAGTCTAGGTTCGATACAGGATACAGGATGCTTGGGGCTGGTGCACTGGAATGACCCAGAGAGATGATATGGGAGGGTGGTGGGAGGGGGGTTCAGGATTGGGAACTGATGTACACTCGTGGCAGATTCATGTCAATGTATGGCAAAATCAATACAGTATTGTAAAGTTAATAAAAATAAAATAAAAAGCACACACACAAAAAATAAAAAAATAAAAAAAAAATGAATGTATACAGCAACAAAAAAAGACTCACAGATATAAAAAACAAACTAGTGGTTACCATTAAGGAGAGGGAAAAAGGAAGCAGCAGATAAGGTATGAGATTAAAAGATAGAAACTATTCTGTATAAAATAGATAAGTGACAAGGTATCAGGAAATTACAGCCGTTATCTTGTAATAACTTTTTGTTGCTGTTGTTCAGTCGCTCAGTCGTGTCTGGCTCTTTCCGACCCCCTGGACTGATGCAGCACGCCACGCTTCCCCGTCCTTCACTCTCTCCTGAAGTTTGCTCAAACTTGTGCTGATTGAGTCGATGATGTCATACAACCATCTCATCCTCTGTTGCCCCCCTACTCCTGCCCTCAATCTTTCCCAGCATCAGGTTCTTTTCCAGTGAGTCAGCTTTTTTAGTGGCGTATAATATATAAAAATACTATGAATCACTATGCTGTATACCTGAAACTAACATAATATTGTAAATCAACTATACCTCAATTAAAAATAATAAAATAAAATAATGTAAAAAATTTGAATGCAAAAAAAAAAAAAAAGAGTTTGCATTTCTCCTCCAGGGGTACAGTTTTTTTCTTCCTTATCTATAGGGCTTCTGATCCATTTCCTGAAATCTTGAACCCTTAACTATGTTTTCTTTTTTCCCCTTATACATGAAACAGGAAGGCTAGAGTGTGCTGAGTAGGGCAGAATTCTCTTCTCCCATATGAAATATCATTTTAGAATTTCCTTTGGTGAATTCTTTTGTCCTGACTGCTAGGGTCTTTTTTTAGGAAGAAAAGTTTCAGGGTGTTTACATTCCTGCCTCTCTCTGCCATGGCAATAAGGGGATATATTCATCTTAGCTCCTTTCTAGAAGATATCTGTTGGTTCCTGGAGTGAAAGTTAGTAAGAACCAGTGCCCCTAAAATGTCTTCCATTCCCAGGAGCTCCTCATTTTCATGCTGGTCCACACTTAGCCTACAGTAATTTGTTAAAAGGCCATTTAGATGTTCCTTCCAGTTTCTGAGGGAGTATTATCTCCATTAAGTAAATCTGGGAAACTGTTTCTGAATGTGTCTCTCAAGATTTCAGGGTGGTGATTTACCCTGAATCCTCAACTATTTGATGGGTCCAAGAAAAGTCATTGAATTTCTAGTTTGTCCATTTCTTTTTTCTTGTTTTATGAAGAAGAGTGACAAGTTCCATGTTCTTTACCTGGTAAAGTTGAAAATGGAAATTATATTAAAGTATTTTCAAATAGTACTTGCAGTTTTTACTGTGATCTTAGAAATACTTATCTTTCTAAAACATAAATGTGCCTTTAAGTCTTTACATTTGAATTCAAGGAATATTAATAGTCTATGTTTTCCTATACTTAAATTGTATCATATGTATTTATGCTTCACACTTTAGTTTACTTAACTTTGGATAATCATTTGACAATATGATTTAAGCTATCAGCTTATTTTCAGAAAATAGTATTAATAATCATAATATATATTTAGTTGATATAATATGAGGAATAAACTGTAAATGATAAAAGCTCTATTTTAAAATTTTACATGGAAATTTGGGGCAGACTATGTAAGAAAAGACTACATTCTACAGTTAAATAAAAGGAAAAGCTTGTTTAGATTATTAATGAGATACACATTATTAAGGGCTTCCTAGGTGGCTCAGTAGTAAAGAATCTGCCTGCCAATACAGGAGAAACAGGAGATACAGGTTTGAGTTCGGGAGATCCCCTTGCAAAGGAAGTGGCAACCCAATCTAGTATTCTTGTCTGGAAAATCCCATGGACAGAGAAGCCTGATGGGCTACAGTCCATAGGATTTCAGAGTTGGACACCACTGAGCAAGTGCATATGCATGCATTACTTTATACTGAATATTTCTAACTAAAACCATTCACAGTTTGAAGACGGTAGTTGTAATATTTAAAGTCTTCCTCAAGTCTTTGAAAATCAAATAGGAACATTTAAAACACATTATAGTTTAAATGTAATGAAAAGAAGAACATAAGAAGAAAATGAGAATCCTGCTGGACCAAAATTTAATTGGATCACTACAACAGTGGCCAAGAAGAAGGTGAAAGAACAAAGGAGAAGGCAATGGCACCCCACTCCAGTACTCTTGCACGGAAAACCCCACGGACAGAGGAGCCTGGTAGGCTGCAGTCCATCGGGTCGCGAAGAGCCGGACACAACTGAGTGACTTCACTTTCACTTTTCACTTTCATGCATTGGAGAAGGAAATGGCAACCCACTCCAGTGTTCTTGCCTGGAGAATCCCAGGGACGGGGGAGCCTGGTAGGCTGCCGCCTATGGGATCACACAGAATCAGACATGGCTAACGTAACTTAGCAGCAGTAGCATCTACAACAATAAGATTAGTTTAAATTTAAATCTAATACAATAAAAATAATTTATCTAAATTGAGTACTAGCTATGTGTTAGAACTATCTAGCTGGTGATAGGGATAAAGCTCAAAGTATAAATTCACAATAACTGTTTAATATCTGACATAGCATAAGTAACTGCTCTGTGTTCCACTGGAAACTAGCAACAATTCGTTTTATCCCACAAGTATGTATATGCAGCTTCCAAAACCCAAATATCCAGTGAGCAACATAATATGCTAAATACTACATAGTATATAATACTATATAGTATATGACAAGCTATAGCTGATATTATACTTAATGATGAAAAGCTGAAAACATTCCCTCTAAGATGAACAACAAGACATTCATACCCACTCTCACCACTTTATTTCAACATAGAATTGAAAGTCCTAACCAGAGCAAAAAAAAAAAAAAAATTAGTGTTGGGAAATTTCAGACGAAGACAGATATAGGCATACCTGGTTTTATTGTGCCTTGCTTTATTGCACAGCAGTTAGATCAGTTTTAATGAAAGGGATCCCTAGTGTTGAGTCTGTGCAAAACCTCCACTTCTGCCTACCCTGCCCAGTCCATATATGAACTCATCCTTTCAGTACTGTAGTGTCTAAGAATAGAAACTGACCAATGTTTACTGGTTGAGTTAGTTTGTCCACTTTGCTAAGTGGGTTGGTTCTTGCTCTCAAGAAGCGTTAATATGTGTAGAATATTCCTAATATGCTCTTCTTCCTCTAATTTGCCTTGCCAATTCTCCTTCCCTAGTCTCCTTATCACTAACCTTTTCATCCTCCTTCTTGTACCTTGACCAATAAGCTGAGTTATTTGCTGCTGACCATTATTCAAATATAATCTATTTTTCTCTTCATCCAGAGTGAGTAACAAACACTCTGTTTATTTGGAGGATTTCCATGAAAAATCATCTTTCAAACCTCCTGTGTGGGCCTGCAGTGCATTGGAAGTCCACTTTTATCTTCCACCTCTTTACTGAGCCAACACATTCATAAATAGAACTCAAGTACTTTCCTCCTCCAGAAGTTTCATAGGACCATAGAGGTGAGTTAAAGAAAAGTCCTTGCTGTACCTGTAGTGAGTGACATGAGGGTCACTTGTATCTGAACCTTATTTATATCTCTTAGACATGTACATCTTCAGCATATTGATCAACACCTATCAGACTTTACAATTTGGTGAATCTGACAGCATCCAGTTCATGATGGGTAATAAGACTGCATGGTCAGTTTATGTGTAGTATGCAAAAACTCAGTCTCTCTCCAGACTTAACACCATATCACTTTCCTCATTTCAAATGGTGCATATGAATGCACCATTGGCATGGCCAATGGCATGGCCTTGCCTTCTCCTAATGGCATGGCCTTGCCCTAGTACCCTAAGAGTCTATAATGAGATCTCATATGGCACATGCAACAGGAGAGCTTGTACTATGATGCTGACCAATCGAAGTGACTTCTCTTGCTCTGAGCTCTGCTCAAGACTATCAACATTCCACACCACCCAGTAAATGCGTGGCAGTAAAATATGCAGTTCCAAAGCTTCTGCCCTCTGATGGAGAAGGATAAGAGGCTTATGGAAGCTTCCTGATGGGAGAGACTGACTGAGGGGGAAAAAGGGTCTTGTTCCGATGGTTGGGCCCATGCTCAGTAAATGTTTAATCCAATTTTCTGTTGATGTGTGGGCTGTGTTCCCTCCCTTTTATTTACCTGGTGCCAATATATGATGGAGGTAATGAAGACCATGGCGACCTCCTCCAAAGGTCCCATGCAGGCACTGCTACACTCATTGCCCCCACCCCTGCAGCAGGCCACAGGGAACCCTCGCCTCCACAGGAGACTCCTAGACACTCATGGGAAACTCATAGGTAGAGACCAACTTTGAGATAATAGATTACATACTTGTTCACTCTCTATAGAATTTAGCTTTCTAGTCTACCATTTTGCAGTAAATGCTTTTCTTTTCTTTTCAAATTCAGTGGAGTCATTTTGTTTGTTATTAATTTAATGTCTTCTTTTTCATACTTCTCAGCATTCACATAGATTTATGGTCCTTTGATTTTATCTTCTATCACAGGACACAATGTTATCATTTGAGCTCTTTCATCTAGCACCTCTTTCTTTCACCCCCTCCTTCTACTTCCTATCTTTTAATTGTGAGTTTTTCTTATCTCCGCATCTCCGACCTTTTATTTTCTTAATCATTCTTTCTGTCAGAGATTTAATTCTAAGAATTCAATTTTTTTTCCTGTGTTGTGTTTTTAGAATCATTTGCTTTTCGTTCCAGAGATATGAAAAGCAATAGTATTTTATAAGAGGTGCACTTATTTATTGGTGCACTTTTTTAAAAGCAAAAATCACAATAGTAATTAGGAAGGGGGCTACTAGCTCACACAAAGGAGATTTGGGGGCAGATGCAAAGTAGGTCCACCATGAAATAAGGTAATAACAAAATTACACATTTAAAGAAGAGTGAGGATTTTCAGGAAAGACTGTTTATTACTTTGCACAAATGACATCAGAACCCATTGCCACTCTATCAATGAAAGGAGGCAATGGATATTAACAAAACAGGAAAGTATGGTGTTTCTGAACTAATCTGTAGGGAATGAGAAATCATTCCCATATTTCTAAAGTAGAAGTATTTACATTATTTCTCATCCAGTGTACTTTTATTTTTAAATAATTATTAGACCTAAACCTTATGTCTGTAGAAAAATAAGTCCTATCAATCTTTTAAATCTTTAAACAAGTGAAATTTATTTTTAATTGAGGTAATAAATTATGATATAAAGCAAAGTATGCACATAGTAAGTCAGGTGAAGTTCAATTCAAAATAATCTAAAGAGATGTTTCATTAAAAGAACTAATATATATTTCTGAAGTATTTTAAGGAATCCAAGGATATTTGTGGTAAAATTTATGATAATTTAATTGTGAAGAGAAATTCAGATGAAAATTTGGAAACTCATATATATGTGTGTGTGGAAAATTCATATGGACATATTGTAAAAACTTCACATTTCTCTTCAATAATTTATATTTAATAAGATGTAGTTCTTTCTGATAGCACATCATGCATACAAAAGTCAGCATATATCACTGAATTGTCCTTAGTACAAAATGTGCCATTTTAATAACATGATACAATAAAATAGCTATTTGACTTCAGAAACTTATGCATCTGATTTGATAGTACATTCAAGTTAAATAGATACCAAATATTTTCTTCCACCCTTCCAATATAAAAAGGGCCCAAAACATTTGCATATGAAATACATGAACTGTCATGAAAGACTTATCTTTACAGCCAATTTCAGCAGACAATATTTATTTAACCACACAGTCATAATTCAAAAAAAAAATTAATGACCATTTTATTTAAGAACACTGTCATCTTGTTTCTGGAAAAAAACAATTGGGACACTATTTCTGCCAAAGAGGGTTAGGAAACTCAAAGCTGCCAGTTATGCAAATTCATATGAAACAACTCCAGCGTCATTCAAGGACGCTGTGTTGGTAATCATTATTCTTCTACTGTGACCATCTTTGTAATTGTGCATTTAAGAAGAGAAGTTAAATTTTCAACCCATTTAACATCAGGAAGGAAATAATGAATCTCAGGGGTGGTTGTTTTGATGATTACATTGAAACTGTTATAGATTTTGTTAGAGAAATGCCATTTTCCCCATGATGTACTTTATTTTCTGGTTGCTTCATTTCTCTTTAGTTGCCTTGTTTAGCAGTAATGATGTGTAATATTGGTAATGCATTATTACTCCACAACACGAGAAAATATTGTAGATTTTGGGGTTTGTAAGGAATGTGTTTTTCTTTTCTCCATACTAATTCAGAACCATCTGAGAGAGATATTCAGGATTTAGATTGACTGAAATCTAAACTTTACTTTTACCATTAATAAAGTTGAATGAAGACCATGATTTTACATATGTGTGAAGGGAATTTGTTACTACTTATTACTGGTTTCAGTTTATTAGCTAACCTAATTAAAAGCACAGCTAGAAAAACTACAGGATTTCCATGAGAGAATTGTCCCATGCATCTTGTGATCAGGAAGCTCTCAAAGAATAAAATATTGAGCAATGTTTTCTTACAGACTTATCCTAAACTTACTGTATTAACTGCCTATCATTGCATAGAAATTACTACAGACTTACTGGCTTAAACCAACACTCACGTATTACCTCACACATATGTCAGAAAACCAGGCATGTCTATTATGGGTACTGGGTGCAGGGAATCACATCCTACAAAGTCACAGTGGGCCGGGCTGAGGCTCAGGACCCTCTCCTAAGCTCACGTGACTATGGACAGAGCTCATTTCTTGAACACATGGCAGCTTTTTCATTCAGGACCAGATGGAGCATCTCTCTGATCTCAACAAGAGCCTGAATAGTGTTTTAAGGATTCACCTGGTAAGGCAGGCCCACCTAGAATATTTTTTTCTTCTGATTAATTCAATGTCAAACTGATTAAAGACTGCTTTTATCTGCAAAATGCATTCACCTTTGTCATTTAGTGTAACATCATCATGGGAGTGAATTCCATCAAACAATTCTTCCTACAAACAAGGGAAAGAGATTATGGAGCATGTTAATACCAAAGTCTGGGAATTTTGGGAGCCATCTTAGAATTCTTCCTACTACAATTGCCAGCCATAAAGTCCACTCTTTCTTTTAAGCAGTTAATATGGAATAAAGAGAGAGTTCAAGAGTTACTATATATATATTATATATATATATATATTTCTACTAGAAAGTATCAGCCTAAGGGAAAGATTATCTCCAATAAAGATCTTTGCTACATTTTATTTTAAACATTTATTGAGTCAAATTTCCCTGGTAAAAACATGTTCCAGTATTGTTCACTGTTTATTCTAAATTTCCCCAATTAGCACTTCACGAATTCAAGAGAGATACAACTCATGACATTATATTTTAAAACTATGATTTTTCTATATAGTAGCTTCAATGTAGTTTGAGTTTATGTTATATACACACATAAAACCTTGGAAGAAACTATGTTAAACACTGCGCTTCACTTAAAATTTTACAGATTCTCTGGTATTATTCTTTTTTTTTTCTACCTCTTCCTGTATTTTATTACAGACATTAAACACAGACACTTTAAAATTCTCATCTTACTTCTATTGACTGGATTTTCTCTTATATTTTGGTCATTTGGTCTTATCTTTTGGCAATCCTAGTAATTTCAGTAAATATTTGATGTTGTTTGAAGAATATATGTTCTAAATTGTGCCTTCTTCTATCAAAGCTTTATCCCAAATCTGTATTCCTAGCTGAGGAACTGATGAACTGACTCTAATTATGAACTTGCTCATTTTGAGATGAGCTACAGTTGCAGTAATAATATGTCTTATGTGTTTTACACTCAGCACCCACTTCTCATCATGTCCCTCCAGCGATTCCAAATCACTGAGATATTCACTGAGTTGGCCTCCCACTGGGGTCTGAACCTTATAATCTTTGTCCATTCAGCCCATTGAGACAAAAGAAAATTCTATTATGTTTTTCAGAAAGTTTTGACTCACTTTCTTCACTTGTTACTTACATTGTTTATAATTTGAAATTATCTTGATTGAAAAACTCATCTGCATTTATGCTCAATTCTTTAACCTTTCTTTCTACCAGAATCTTGTACTTTCTCATCTCCAAATTCCATTTTTGTGTCTTCAGTCACAAAAAAATTCAAAACACTTGCTGATCTTCTCTGATGCTCAACTGTCATCTTTTCTCAAGCCCTGTGCTTACACCGGCCTGTTTCCAAATATCTAGAAACAGAAATATCCTAAAAGAAGAAATGGCTGACATTTGCTCATCTTGACACACTCACACTCTATAAAATGTAGCCTTTCATAATTGTCTCAGAAACATTCTGCTGCCTTTAAATAAAACAAAAATTATTAAGCCATAAAATTAATAAATAAATACATTTGCAATTTTTCTAGGTTTCTAGACCATTCTCATGGAGGAATTATTTGGCTAAACACTACTTTTCTTAGCCAGAAGCAGAAGTTTTCTGCTGACCTAGTTTTGAAAAGACTTGAATCCTCATCTCAAATTAATAAACAGTGTAAGGAGAATACTGAATGTAAAGGTGTAAATTCAAGCACAGAGGTAAAATAGAGTGAATTGGATATATGTATTGCTACTGTCTAAATTACCTCCCTTTTGTTATCAAAGTCAAAGATTATATAATAAATCATTTGTGTAACTAAATGTCTGTCCTATTTTAAAAGTCACATCTAGTTGTCTGATTAGTATGCTACCAAGAATTTCTTAAGGAATATTGCCCAGTGGTAGGTGAAAAATTTTGAATTTAGAAAGGCCATACAAAATTGTCAGATCATCTCCAGCATAATTAAGCATTTTTTGAAGTCCTAAAAGTTACTTTTTACTAGGTATACATTCTACTGGATAAGGAAAACTTAAGACTGTTAAGATCATCATGTTTTCTATACCATTTGAGTATCATAAGTATAATTTAAATATAAATTTTGGGGAAAGCTCAACCATGAAGTTTACTTTTTAGAAAAATAACCTAAAGAGGAGAGTTTCATTTAGAAAGAACTTTATTCAGAGGTCACTAAGAGTTAGATGCAATTGCTTTCATTAGAACAAAAATTCACATCAGGACTACCTTGGAGGCCCAGTAGTTAAGACTTCAGCCTTCCACTGCAAGGGGCCTGGCTTCCATCCATGGTGGAGGAACAATCCTTCATGCCTCACAGATTGCTCCTCCCAAAAAGAACAGCTAATTAGCAACTGTTGACAGTAATATGTATGCTTCTCAGAGCTATTTTGATCTTGATATTTTATGTTAGGTAAGAGTAACCAGATTTTAAACAGAATATCTATTTGTCCATATATACAAAAAGAGATATTCACCTTGTTTAAATATAAGGTGATAAATATTGCATTTCATCTATCTCACATATAAAATTTCATATGTATATATGTATTAGTCACATTATTTACACATATTACTTTCTTATATGCTAACTTCTGATTTGATTTTCTTGAGGCATACAAAATTAGGTCTCTGCCTAAGGGTAAAATCTCCCCTTCCACTGTAGGATCAAGAATATTATGATATAGACTATATAAATTGTACCAAACAGTGAATAAAGCCTAAATATATCACTGTGATTACTATACAAAGTTAATTTATGGCAAAGGAATTTCCACTGTATATTTAGACAAAGAATTTGAGAGCAAAATATACCCTCTTAAAGCAGAGAGTTCGATCTACCATTAAAAAGTACACATGTCAGACAATACACTGTATGCGACAAATGTAAAGACAAAATGTTGCTGTTTTAAGAAGTCAGCAGTCTTCAGTTTGGAAGGAAAATTGGTGGGAAACTAAACAGAGCCTTTTGCATGTATAAAAAATAACTTTAATTCAAAATGGAAAGTTTCCACTTTTCATGAGAGGTATGGGTCTGTGGATTGAAGAGTATTGTTGTTGTGTTTGAGAATGTTTTTAAGGAAAAATTTTCAGTAGACTTAGTATTTTAAGTAGGCCTGGAAGAAGGGGAAAGCTTTCATTTTGTAAGAAAGGAATGCACTTCAGTTTCTGCAATGAGCAGAAGCTGAAATGTGAGAGTGAATCTTAAGTACATGATAGAAACTATATGTAAATGAAGATGAAAAGATTAGTCGTGGTCAGGATATGAAGGACTTGAAAGTGAAAGTGAAGTCGCTCAGTCGTGTCTGACTCTGCGACCCCATACACTGTAGCCTATCAGGCTCCTCTGTCCATGGGATTTTCCGGGAAGAGTGCTGGAGTGGATTGCCATTTCCTTCTCCAGGGGATCTTCCCGACCCAGGAATCGAACCCAGGTGTCCCGCATTGCAGGCAGATGCTTTACCATATGAGCCACCAGGGAAGGCCTTAAATACAGACAAAAGGGTCTGACATCCTGTAAACCCAGAAGAATCACCGAGAAGTATATTATTTGGAGTTATGTTTCAAGGTAATATTCCTTAAAGCAGTCCTTAGGAATTTAATTACAGATGAGAGAAAAGTGACACTGGAAGGCCATTGTGAGTACTGGAATTTCATGTCTATTGTAATAGCCCAGGCAGAAAATAGCATTGTCTCAATGAGAGTAATAGCAGTAGGAGTGAAAAGGCAAAAAGTTAGAATGGATTAGTTAATAACTTAGTTTTGCACATACCAATATTTCCTAAGCTTCTTAGAAATTTAAATTTACTTGTGCTAGAGAAAGGAAAATAAAACACAAAGTGTCTATAATTTGGCAGTTTACATCCACTGTGTTTACAATCTTAAAAATTATTAAATCAGACACATTTTGCAGCTGAGGAAACCAAGACCAAGAGATGGTAAATAACTTTCTCAAGGCCAGGGATGGAGCTACTGGGCACTACTTACAGTTCTAATCATCTTCAAACATGTTACATAACATGTTCAGATAATTTCTTCAATAGTTATATATATATATATATATACATAAATATATATGTGTATGTATACATATACAGATATATATTTAACAAATTTATCTAATTAAAGGAAAATAATTGATATACATTTATTACTAATATATATTAAATACATATATTAAATATATATTTTTCCTAAACTAATGATAAAAATTGTTTAAAAATATGGTTTTAAAAAGAGTACTTACTTCTGATTCAAGATGATGGAGTTGAAGTATGTGAGCTCATTTTCTCTTAAGAGAGCACCAAAATTGCAGCTAACTGTTGAACAACTATGGAGAGGAGTACACTGAACTCACCAAAAAAAAAAAAAAAAAGAAAAGAAAGAAACCCAAGGTCCAAAGACAAAGAAGAAGCTGCAGCAAGACAGTAGCAGGGACACAATCATGAAACAATCAAATCTCATATCTGCTGGGTGGATGACTCATGAACTGGAAAACAATAATACTCAAGAAGTGCAGCTGTTGTGAAGGTTATGAACCTCACTTCCAGCCTGGTATGATCCAATAAGGAGACTGGGAATCCCAGAGAATCTGGCCTTGAAGACCAGTGGGATTTGCTTATAGAACTTCCATAGGATTAGGGGAAACAGAGACTCAGTTTTGGAGGGCACAAACAAAATCTTGCAAGCATCAAGACCCATAGCAAAGGAGCAGTAATCCCATGGGAGACTGAGCCAAAACTATTTGCTAGTGTTGGAGGGCCTTCTGAAGCCTTTGGTCAGCAGGGGCTCACCATAGGGACAGGGACACAGGCAGCAGCAGTTTGGAAAGGTCTCCCTTGGCATAAGCCTTCTCTGAAGTTGCCACTAATGCTGTCTTAGAGCCCATACACCGCAGGGCTGGGTTCAGTTCAGTTTAGTCGCTCAGTCATGTCCAACTCTTTGCGACCCTATGAACTGCAGCAAGCCAGGGCTCCCTGTCCATCAACAACTCCTGGAGTCCACCCAAACCTATGTCCATTGTGTTGGTGATGTCATCCAACCATCTCATCCTCGGTCATCCCCTTCTCCTCCTGCCCTCAATCTTTCCCAGCATCAGAGTCTTTTCAAATGAGTCAGCTCTTCGCATAAGGTGGCCAGTTTCAGCTTCAACATCAGTCCTTCAAATGAACACCCAGGACTAATCTCCTTTAGGATGGACTGGTTGAATCTCCTTGCAGTCCAAGGGACTCTCAAGAGTCTTCTCCAACACCACAGTTCAAAAGCATCAATTCTTTGGGGCTCAGCTTTCTTTATAGTCCAACTCTCACATCCATAGATGACCACTGGAAAAACCATAGCCTTGACTAGACGGACCATTGTTGGCAAAGTAATGTCTCTGCTTTTTAATATGCTGTCTAGGTTGGTCAAACTTTCCTTCCAAGGAGCAAGCGTCTTTTAATTTCATGGCTGCAGTCACCATCTGCAGTAATTTTGGACCCCAGAAAAATAAAGTCTGACACTGTTTCCACTGTTTCCACATCTATTTGCCATGAAGTGATAGAACCAGATGCCTTGATCTTAGTTTTCTGAATGTTGAACTTTAAGCCAACCTTTTCACTCTCTTCTTTCAATTTCATCAAGAGGCTTTTTAGTTCTTTTTCACTTTCTGCCATAAGGGTGGTGTCACCTGCATATCTGAGGTTATTGATATTTCTCCCGGCAGTCTTTATTCCAGCTTGTGCTTCCTCCAGCCCAGCATTTTTCATGATGTATTCTGCATGTAAGTTAATGAATCAAGAGCTGGGTTACCTCAGGGCAAACAATTAACAGGGAGGGAGATAATTGGATTAAAACCTTACTGAGCAAGGCCTTGCCAGAGCAAGACCCAGTTTTTCCCACTGCCAGTTCTTCCCATCAGGTCCTCCATCAGAGGGCAGACAGAAGAGACCAGAAGAACAAGAGTCCCACAGCTACTAAAATATAAAGCATATTACAGAAAGATAACCAGCATGAAAAAGCAGAGATTTATGTCCCAGATG
The DNA here is from genome assembly GCA_006408695.1 of Aepyceros melampus. Lineage (NCBI taxonomy): Eukaryota > Metazoa > Chordata > Mammalia > Artiodactyla > Bovidae > Aepyceros > Aepyceros melampus. The sequence continues at coordinate 237,414 of SJXQ01006122.1, forward strand.
AAGAGACAAGATAAAACCTTGGAAAAACAACAACATGAAGTGGAGATAGGCATCCTTTCAGAAAACAAATTCAGAATAATGATAGTGAAGATGATCTAGGGTCTTGGGAAAATAATGGAGAGGAAGCAGGAAATGTTTACCAAAGACCTACAAGAACTAAGGAACAAACAGAGATGGATAGTATAGCAGAAGGAATCAATTGCAGAATAACTGAGCCAGAAGAACAGATAAATGACCTGGAGAACAGAATGGTTGATATTACTGCCACAGAACCGAATATAGAAAAAAAAAAAAAAAGAAAAGAAAAGAAAAGAAATGAAGACAGCCTAAGAGACCTCTGGGGCAACATTAAATACACCAAATTCATATTATAGGAGTCCCAGAAGGAGAAGAGAGAGAGAAAGGATCTGGAAAATATTTGAAGAGATAATAGCTGATATAAAACAATCTCTTTTTCCAAAACTCAATTACTGTCTCAATGTTTTGGCCTGTCACTCTAAAATGCTAATATATGTTAAAAAAAAAGAAAGAGAAAGAGAGAAAAGATGACTGTATTGGCAAACATGGTTTGCTGTTTGGTTAATGATATGTTAAGTTAGGAAAGATCTAGTATTTTCTCTAAGGAATGTTATCTTGGAGGATACTACAGTAAGTTCCCTACATTTGAACCTTCAAGTTGTGACAATTTAAAGACGAGAACAGGTCCCTGTATGCCAACTGTTGTATTGTACTACTGTACCTTTCATGATATCACACTGTAAGATTAAAATGTTCTCTTTGTTTTCTGTGCTTTTCTTTTTTATATATTATTTGTGTAAAAACTATTATACATCTATTACAGAACAGTACTATATAGCTGATTGTGTTAGTCGGGTACCTAGGTTAACTTTGTTGGACTTATGATCAAATTGGGCTTACAAACACACTCTCAGAACAGAGTGCATTCATATGGAGTGGGCATACTGTGAGAGCTACTTCAGAAAGTCTATCACATTCAGCCATTGCTTAAGCACTTTGTCTATCTCAACCTAGTTCACACTAATAATTACCCTATGAAGTGGGTACTGTTATTTTAAAAGAAAATGAAAAACATAGAGGGTAAGTAATGTGCCTTAACAGTGTGTGAATGAGAGAAAAGGGATTAAAACCCAGTCAGACACCAATATCTCTGATTATAATTGTTGTAACTGTATTTACTTTTATGGAAAAAATGATAACTATGTTTTTAATTAATAGAACTAAATTAATGCTTAAATATGATAAATTTTTATGTTCCAAATCTTACTAAAACTTAAGTATCCAAATGGTTCAATGTCATGTCATGGCTTACTTTAAGGAGTAAAACCATAAGTACAAAACTAATCTTTATTATGGTACAATGACTTTAGAAAAAACTTTTCCACTTTCATCTAAAATTTATCCTTTTTGATGGCTTATAAGTAAATCTTTGGAAGGAATGATGCTAAAACTGAAGCTCCAGTACTTTGGCCACCTCATGTGAAGAGTTGACTCATTGGAAAAGACCCTGATGCTGGGAGGGATTGGGGGCAGGAGGAGAAAGGGACGACCGAGGATGAGATGGCTGGATGGCATCACGGACTCAATGGACGTGAGTCTGAGTGAACTCCGGGAGTTGGGGATGGACAGGGAGACCTGGCGTGCTGTGATTCATGGGGTCGCAAAGAGTCGGACACGACTGCGCGACTGAACTGAACTGAACTATAAGTAAATCCACATTTGTTTATCATATGAATAAAATGGAGCTTTGTTTCTGCTACTTTATTTTGTATTTTTATTTATAAGGCTATTCTTTTACCTTAGTCCTTTACTGCCTTCCTTTTTCTATTTCATCATGTTTGATTTATTTATTTTTTCCATAATATTTGTATGAATTGAATTTGATTGTTCAGGATGCAAAAGTTTGCTTTTACTCTGAGTAATATTGACTGTTTACATTTTTCTTCTGATAAAATATCAGCTTTAATACATAGAATACTAGTTCAAATCAAACATTTTCTGTTCTGGAATTCATTTATAGGCATATATAGGAGCCATCTAATCTAGCTTCTATGTCTTATGGGAGCATTTTTCATACTTTTTACAATCTTTGTACAAATTTTGTTTTGTGTGACTTCTCATTAATGTATTTTAATTAGTCAATTTTATCTTAATTGATTTAAAATTCAGTCTACTGTGTGACATATTTGTCTCAATGACTTCTTCTTATTTACAGAATTTTTCAGGTGGACCTTATTTTCAGAACAATTTTAAGTAAAAGCAAAATTGAGAGGAAAGTATAACTCCTTCCCCAAAGTGGTACATTAGTTACAATCCATGATATTACTTGAATACATCATTTTTATTTAGAGCCCATAGTTTACATTAGAGTTCACTCTTGGCGTTGCACATTCTATGGATTTGATCAAATGCACAGTGATGTGTAGGCACCATTATGTATCATACAGAGTTGTTTAGCTGCCCTAAAAATCCTCTGTGCCTCACCTATTTATCTCTCCCCACTAATGCCTGGTGACCACTGATCTTGTTATTACCTCTGTAGTTTTGCCTTTTCCAGGAGGTCATATAGTTGGAAATAAAATATCCACTCTTTTCAGATTGGCTTATTTCCTTTAGCAAGATGCATTCATGATTATTCCATGTCTTTTCACAGCTTGACAGCTGAATCATTTTTGGCCCTGAATAATATTTAATTTTTGGATGTATCAAAGTGTATTTAGGCATTTGCTTTTGGAAAGCCATCTTTGTTTGCATCTATATTCTGGCAATTATGAATAAAGCTGCTATAAAGATCTGTGTGGGTTTTTGTAACAAAATAAACTTTCAGCCCAAGAAGCATGATTGCTGAATTGTATGGTAAGAGAATATTTACTTTTGTAAGAATCTGCCCAACTGTCTAACAAGGTGGCTGCATCATTTTGCATTCTTACCAGCAATAAATGAAAATTCCTGTTGCTCTACATCCTCACCAGCATTTGGTATTGCCAGTGTTTGAATTTTGGTTATTTTAATAGGTGTGTAGTGGTACTCATTATTGTTTGAATTTCAAATTTCTTAATAACATATAATGTGGTGTATGTTTTCATAAGCTTCTTTGCCATCTGTATATCTTCTTTGGTGAAGTGTCCATTAAGATATTTGTCCCATTTTTTTTAAATTGAATTGTATGTTTGCTTACTTTTGAATGTTAAAGAGTTCTTTAAATATTTTGGATAAATTCTTTGTTGCTTGTGGTTTGCAAATGTTTTCTTCTAGTTTAGAGTTTATTTCCCCATTGACAGTGTTTTTGCAGAACAGAAAATTTTCATTTTAATGAAGTCCAGCTAAGTAATTCTTCATGGATTGTGCTTTTGGTGTAACTAAAAAGTTTTTGAAAGTGCAAGGTTATCTAGATTTTCTGCTATATTATCTTCTAACAGTTTCACAGATTTGCATTTTACATTTAGATCTATGATTCATTTGAGTTAATCTTCCTAAAGGGTGTAAGTTCTGTATAGAGTTTTTAAAATTTATTTTACATGTGTATGTCCAGTTGTCCAGCACAATTTGTTATAATACTTTTGTTTCTTTGTTAAATATCAGTTTGCTATATATGTGTAAGTTTATTTCTGTACTCTTTATTCTGTTTAATTGATCTATTTGTCTCTTCTCTTACTAATATTATACTGTTTTGAAGGCTGTATTTCTAGTATTTTTAATTTGTCCATCTTCATTGCTACTGGCTTACGTCACTTGAAGTTAAGAGGGTTTTTCATAATTATTTGCATTTTCAATTAAATATATTCATTATCACCTTGAGGATACATATATATTCATTGGATAGCTCTTTTAAGGTTGTCTTGCTTAGCATTTTAGACAGATTTGTCTTAAATTTTTTATTTGTTAGCTCTCTTAGTATCAATTTTCATTACATGTTTTCGGATGTATTTTATAGACTCATCTTTAATGTGTGTTTTTTGTGTTCCAGATTATACTTCTTAAGGCTACTATTTTGATTTCAATTTCATGTGTCTTCCTGTTTCTGACTAAAATTAAATTATGTGTTTATATTTGTGTTTATCCATCTATAGTGATATTGGCAATATTGCAGATTTTGTTGCAAAGGTTTAGTTCAAAATGTAGCCTCTAAGTTCTGTCTGCTTCACTTGTTACCTTTCCATGTGTAATGGAATTTTATATGTCAACTTGACTAGTCTATGGTACCCAGTTGTTTGCTAAACATCAGTTTAAATACAGCTATGAAAATATTTTGCAGATGTGATTAACATTTAAATCTGCAGACTTTGAGTAAAGAAGATTACCAGCATAATCTGGATGAGTCTCATTTGATTAGCTGATGGTCTTAGAGAAAAGACTGAGGTCACCAAGGAAGAAGGAATTCTGTACCCAGACTGCTTTAGACTCAAACTTGAGCATAGCTCTCCCTGGGTCTTTAGGCTTCAGTCTTCCCTGAAGATCCCAAATCTGCTAGCCTCCATAAACATGTACAGAGATTTATATTTCATATATATATTACCTATAGCCTCATGATGTGGTCAATTACATTTTTTGTTTTGTTTTTCAGAATAAAAATTTTTTTAGCTTTCTTTTTGAATACCCAATATGCTTGGGGTAGAGATAGAGGTGATGGTTGGGGGTGCATCACCATAAGTAGGCTTCCTCTGCTTTTTATTTATGCCAAATTTTGAGAATTGTCATACCAATCTTTACATTCTATTGAAGAGTAAAAATATGGAAATACTGGCAATTTTTAATGCTTCAATTTTCCTTAAAAATGAATAACACTGTATTTCTATTATATCTAAATTACTATGAATATGTTAATATAATTTGATATTTAGTGTTTTGGTTTAATATTTTCATTACTCTTTGACAAACAATTTAGCTTGTTGTAGATAAAAATAGTAAATTTCTTGTTAGTATTTGATTTAGAATCTCAGAATTTATAGAGATCTTTTTAGAATATTTGTGAATTAAAACAAGTCAAGACAATAATCCTCCAAAACAAGAGGAAGTCCTGTAAGATGGTTTTTGAGGTAATTACATAGAAGCCTTTTGATGTCATTTTCTGTGATTTCAGCACATTTGTATTTTTATACATAACTGTAAAGTCAATCAAAACATTTTAGTTCAAAAGCCATTATGTATTATCTTAGGTTTATAATAGTTTAATATACAAAAAGTGTTGTCATACTATCACTACACTTAAAATTCTGAGTCTGCTCAGAATTTTACTATCAAATTCTCAAAATATATTTGCTGAACTGGCTCAGGCATGGTAGCTACAATCTGTAGTCTCCCAACTTGCAGTTTATGTCACTATGATGTAAAATTTGATTGTTTTTTTATTTTTATCATACAGAATAAATTTTAGGTTATGCTAATAATTATATCACTTTCAAGCACTTGCATCTTATTCAGATTCTTTAGGATAAAGTAAAATATGGATTTATAATTCATGCCATGAAAATTATGTAAAGCTGTGATGTGTTTATTGGTGTGATCATGAAAATGAAAGTATTTTTATAGAACATGCAAAGATTTCTACATATAACAAATGGAAATACTTCACGTAACTTCAAGAACATCCCTCTATAGACCTCTTTATGGAAGGATTGAAAGATTTTTGTTCAATTTTCTTTGCTGATTCCAATTCATACCACCAATTAATTTTTTCCTACCTAGATGGAATCCCTGTCTCCTGCATTGCAGACATATTCTTTACAGTCTGAGCCACCAGGGAAGCCCCTAAAGCAGGGGTGAACAAAAGGCACCAGCTAGAATCAACTCCTCACCCCTGGTTTATAAGACTGGTGCTCTAACCACAGAGATATGGAGTCCTTAGGTGATCTTATCCAACTAAATATCAGCTATATCCATGAGAGTATCTTCAGCCTCAACTCTTTTTTGATCTAAAGATTGACATACACACACTTTTCAGGTGCTGGAAATGCAAAGATGGGGAAAGAGATTATTTTATCCTTTGAAACACTTGGTTTAGTGTGAGAAATACATACTTCATCAGTGGACAAATATAAAAATATAGGAATTATATAAAAATTTTAAAATACAATGATACATGTTAATATAAAATGGTAGAGAAGTAATGAGAGAGACAGGACTTCAGCATGTTTGAAATGCTACAAAATATGTTTTTAATATTTTATAAAATATTGTTCTAGACTAATTAAAATTAAATGTTTAGATTTATGGTATACTTGTTGATTTAAAATATATGTTACAGTTTTGCACTGTAGAGAAATATACTTTCTGAATATTATAGAGGGCAAGTAAAGTGTTGATATAGTGGATTATATTCCTTACTCTATCATTTTTCCTTATGAGCTCTTCCTATTTTTCTATTCTTTTATTAAGTCATATAAGAAAAATATATATATATACATTTCCTCATACATTTATATGTATTATATGATAATATTTCTAGAAATACAAGCCCACATACATACTACACACACAGAGTTATTACCAAATAAATGTATAAAAATAATAGGACAAGAACAATGGAGTTATACATTTTGTGTCATTGTTTTCCATTTCCCTTATTTCATTAAATCTATTAGTTGCCTATTAAAGGCAATCTCTGGTCACAGGGTTGTTTTATGAAACAAACATCTCAATTTTATGGAGAAACAGGGGAACAGCTGTCACTTAATCTTACTCCAGGATTTTCAGGCCAGCAGAGCAATTAGAAAGCAGGACACTCTGTCTAATGTAGCTGACATGTAATCAGCTTACACTGTTGCTTTGGCCAAAATAACGTGCATTAAATTTTGTAAGGAAAACATCTTTATTGAGCAGGAAATTATTTCTAAATGGCTTTGCATTAGGCAAAATAATACACTTTTACAATCATAATGATGTTTGGGGGGGTATGTGTGTGCTGTGCTTAGTCACTCAGTTGTGACCGACTGTTTTACCTCATAGTTGTGTGACCTCAGTGAACTAATGTGCCTTCAAGCCTAGCTTGATGCTGGTTTATATGGACCTATTTTCCTTTCATGGTCTCCTATAATCTTAGGTTGATCCACTATGTTTCTTTTAGCTGGCAGATACTTCATACCACAGTTTGCTGTTTCCTCTCCTGGCCTTTGTTAGGATCAAGTATTAAAATATTAATATAATAGAAAGAGAATAACTACCTATGCATTATGTACTGAGAAAATCAGTATTAAAAATAGCAGCTTAAAAAATATAAATAAATAAATAAAAATAGCTGCTCAATTGAAAGCCTACTGACTGGTTAAGGAGACAATGTGTCTAGTGCAGGGCTTTGTAGAGCTCACTGAGGGTGTGAATCTTTGGTGAACTCAAATTGAAGACGTTAAGTGCTGAGCTTCCAAAATTCCCACTCTTATGCTGTGCTGCAAGGATTCTAAATTTACCAGCTGCCAAGGGTTCCTGACTATTGCATTATGTACTGAGAAAATCAGTATTAAAAATAGCAGCTTAAAAAATATAAATAAATAAATAAAAATAGCTGCTCAATTGAAAGCCTACTGACTGGTTAAGGAGACAATGTGTCTAGTGCAGGGCTTTGTAGAGCTCACTGAGGGTGTGAATCTTTGGTGAACTCAAATTGAAGACGTTAAGTGCTGAGCTTCCAAAATTCCCACTCTTATGCTGTGCTGCAAGGATTCTAAATTTACCAGCTGCCAAGGGTTCCTGACTACACACTATAAAGCTAAAATATATTAAATAGTGTGACTTTAAAAAATTTTTGATATGTTGATGGATGTTATTACATTAATCAATCTATATAGTTTTGGTGACTGCTTTGCAGGTCAGTGGTTAAGACTCCATGTTCCCACTACAAGGGGCCCTGGTTCCATCCCCATAAGGCAACTAAGATCCCATATTCTGGGCATAAAAAAATTTAAAAAATCCGTATACTTTTGTCTAGTCAAAAGATGCTATACATCCCCTTAGACAGACTAAAGCAAAGAAAGAGAGAGGGGAGAGATGAATATATACAGCTATATAACTGATTCAAGGCACAGTTAACAAAAAAGTAGGGGGGAAAACATAGATTTAAAAAATGC
>SJXQ01006123.1:0-12142 GCA_006408695.1 Aepyceros melampus
TCAGCGAACTAAAATGGACTGGAATGGGTGAATTTAACTCAGGACAACCTTGGACTTGTTCAAGTCTTTCCTTTAATGGTTCAGTTTGCTGTTTTATTCCAATTATTAAATCTGTGATATCTACATTGGCGTTTCAGTTTTCCCATGAGCACTTAGCACCTAGGATTACTCACTGCCTTCAGATTTTACCTGAACGTCACTCTTCTACCTGAAATTAAATAAATGTCTCAGGGAATTCAGCTCCTCGTTTCTGTCAGCACGTGCAGCAATGCAGTCATCCCCATTTTGATACACAGGAGGACTGGCTTTCATATCCCGTCTAACTTCAGGTGGTGGACTGTTTCCCAAAGGATTACAATTTTGTTTTCCAGATGAGTTACGCTCTTTCTTCCCTCTAAGTCCTGCAGTGCTTCTGCGTGAATTCACTCTCCCTTTGTCTAGTACTTTGTCTAGTACGGGTAAGTCACTTCGGACTTCTGAGTCTCTTATGAAATGAGAGGTTGGTTGCTACTCTAGCTCAAACTGCATATGATTCTGTGAGTAATTAGGGATGGTGCATCCTTTCCTGGAGGCCACACAGCTGTCAGTAGCAGACTTAGGACGAGAACCCACATCTCCTAGCTCAGAGAGGAGGATGCTTTCCCACAGGCCCCACTTAACAACCGGGGAATAATGCCATTTGTTGTCGTCTCCTTTATTTTCTCATACAAAAATCAAGTCAGCTGGCCCATTCTTTTCAATTGTCTTGCCAACACCCCAAAAATCTGGGGAAAGAAATGAAAGATGGTCTGCACGTTGCTGATAGGGAATGATGGGTTCCAGGAAACTAAGAGGGGAGATGGTCAAGAAAAATACAAGGCAAGAAAAGAGAGGTAAACAAAGGTAAGAAGTCTTCTTTGGAAAACAGGAGGGGTTGTCCAGCATAAAATCTGGAGCTCCGAGGAACTTGGCACTAATGAATGAGGATATTGAATCAGGAGCCTCTCAGTAATGCCGGCAAGGTTGGCCTTTGCTGTCACAGCTCTTGTTTACTGTACAAACATATTACACAGATCATAGGTAAGTGCAAGTTTGTATTTTTAAATGGGGAGATTCCATGTGGTTTTGCTGCTCTTGGGGTGTGAACCTGAGGACACCATTGGAATGTTCTCACAAAACCCTGTGTTTGTATTAATAATCCTTGATATGACAAATGGAGATGTTGCCCTTGGGAAATCCCAGGAAAGGCAGAACGGGGAAAGAAAGTAGCACTTGGGACCGACAAACTGAGATCAGAGCTAATTCTCACAGAATGGTGGCTGGTGAAGACAGCTGGGAAAGCAGAGAAATGGAAAGCAGAAATCAGCTTTTACTTACAGCTTTCTATTTTGAAACCAACTCCTGTTTGGGTCTTTATCTCCTCCTTCTGGGATGAGTTATAACCTTTTGAAAGGTTGTTGCTGAATGAAAGACACCCAGATTCTTGGCCTCTGGAGGAGAAGAATTCAATCCAGGGCCAGAGACGAGGCTCAGAGCTTTTGTGTAATAAAGTTTTATTAAAGTATAAAGGAGATAGTAAAAGCTTCTGACATAGGCATCAGAAGGGGACAGAAAGAGTACCCCCCTGCTAGTCTTCAGCTGGATGTTATATAGTCACCAGCAGTCTGTTAATGAAAGAAAAGAATGTCTTAAAACTCAGAATGGCACCAGGCCCCTCACCGATAAGATGCATTTTGGGATAATCTTGACACCAAATGGTTCATCCTGGGCCATAAAATGATTAACTTGAATCTTGTAGAAGGACAGATTACCACACAAATAGTTTCATTTACATACATTAGGGCAACAATATCTGAGTATATTGTTTGTCAAGTAGGTTCTGAGCCATGAGGTGGAACCAACTTGAAGACAGAGTTTGGGATAAATGCATAGTACATTAACATAGCCTTGACAAGACAGACCTTAGTTGGCAAAGTAATGTCTCTGCTTTTGAATATAACCAGGCCCCTCACCGATAAGATGCATTTTGGGATAATCTTGACACCAAATGGTTCATCCTGGGCCATAAAATGATTAACTTGAATCTTGTAGAAGGACAGATTACCACACAAATAGTTTCATTTACATACATTAGGGCAACAATATCTGAGTATATTGTTTGTCAAGTAGGTTCTGAGCCATGAGGTGGAACCAACTTGAAGACAGAGTTTGGGATAAATGCATAGTACATTAACATAGCCTTGACAAGACAGACCTTAGTTGGCAAAGTAATGTCTCTGCTTTTGAATATACTATCTAGGTTGGTCATAACTTTTCTTCCAAGGAGTAAGCGCCTTTTAATTTCATGGCTGCAGTCACCATCTGCAGTGATTTTGGAGCCCAGAAAAATAAAGTCTGACACAGTTTCCACTGTTTCCCCATCTATTTCCCATGAAGTGATGGGGCCAGATGCCATGATCTTTGTTTTCTGAATGTTGAGCTTTAAGCCAACTTTTTCACTCTCCTCTTTCACTTTCAACAAGAGGCTTTTTAGCTCCTCTTCACTTTCTGCCATAAGGGCGGTGTTATCTGCATATCTGAGGTTATTGATATTTCTCTCGGCAATCTTGATTCCAGCTTGTGTTTCTTCCAGTCCAGCGTTTCTCATGATGTACTCTGCATAGAAGTTAAATAAGCAGGGTGACTATATACAGCCTTGATGTACTCCTTTTCCTGTTTGGAACCAGTCTGTGGATGTGAGAGTTGGACTGTGAAGAAGGCTGAGCGCAGAAGAATTGATGGTTTTGAACTGTGGTGTTGGAGAAGACTCTTGAGAGTCCCTTGGACTGCAAGGAGATCCAACCAGTCCATTCTGAAGGAGATCAGCCCTGGGATTTCTTTGGAAGGAATGATGTCAAAACTGAAACTCCAGTACTTTGGCCACCTCATGTGAAGAGTTGACTCATTGGAAAAGACCCTGATGCTGGAGGGATTGGGGGCAGGAGGAGAAGGGGATGACAGAGGATGAGATGGCTGGATGGCATCACGGACTCAATGGACGTGAGTCTGAGTGAACTCTGGGAGTTGGTGATAGACAGGGAGGCCTGGCGTGCTGCGATTCATGGGGTCACAAAGAGTCGGACACGACTGAGCGACTGAATGGAATGGATGGGCATTAACATAGCTTAAGACAAACATTTCCATAAGAAGAATGCATGGTTAACTCAAGGTTTGAGAATAGTTGACTTCAGGTGAAACCAGATGTCATCATGGCAACACAGTATTTTAAGAGAAATCTTCTTTTAAAATTGTATAGGTGATAGGTGAAGTTGCTCAGTTGTGTCTGACTCTTTGTGACCCCGTGGACTGTAACCTACTAGGCTTCTCCATCCATGGGATTCTCCAGGCAAGAATACTGGAGTTGATTGCCATTTCCTTCTCCAGGGGATCTTCCTGACCCAGGAATCAAACCCGGGTCTCCCGCATTAGAGGCGGACGCTTTAACCTCTGAGCCACCAGGGAAGTCTTTAGAGAAGGAAAAAAGTATCGCTAGTTTATTTCCTCCTGCTGCTTGAGAGAGATAAAAATGTCTGACATTTGCAGCCTATTTCCTCCGTTTGGAGATCCCTGGCCTTCCTGCCTGTTACCCTCTCACTTTCATGCGTAAGCCCAGGCGTCTTACTTGGAGGACATGTTGGTTTTGCAGAGCTGTGGTTGGACAAACGTCTCACCTGGAGGTGGTTTTAGTCTCGCAGAGCTGTGGTTGGAGTTTTGGGCTCTTCCTTTGCCTAAAGCACTGCCTTTCCCCTGTACCAGGGTCTTTGTGCTCACCGTGTGTCACTTAGAGACATCTCCGGTTGGTTCTGTTCTTTCACCACTTGTCAGGAGCAAGGTGTGCCCTTCACTCCTCCATTCCCACCCAAGATGTCCAAACACCACTCTTCACATCGAGGGACTAGGAGATTTCCAGGGTTTGAACTGTAGGTTGTCCTTAGGTGATGACAAGGATGAGGCTAACTCTTGAGTCCATTTGGTCACTGTCATCCCTTCTGTTCTACTTTCTGGCATTTAAGACAAAAGGTGTTTCTATTTTTTTCGTGTGTGTGGATTAAAAAAAATTTTTTTTTCAAAGTTTATTTGAACAAAAATCAGTGTGAATCAGGCAACACCAGACAGGGGGCAGCTGGAATCCCTTCACCCCCAGGGACCAGGGAAGACTGACGAAAGGTGCTCTTCTTCCCTCTGTGAGGACCACTTTTTCTCCTTTCCCGACTGTCCTCGCTGTGGCTTGGGCCCTCTCTGGGCTGGCTGGCCTGCCTCTCCCCAGCATCTCTCTTCTATGCAAGGAAGCTGGAGCTGCAAGTTCAGATCTCAGAAGCCTCCTCTCAGGTTTGTTTGCTTCTGTTCTGCTATCCTGGAGGAGGAACGAGTGATCAAAAAGGGAGAGGGACATGTATAGAAAGCAGCTAAACAAATATTTTGAGTTAACATTCTGTAACACTTCTGCGGATGATAAAGATGGAGTTAATGTCTGTTTTTTTTTTTTTTTTTCCTTAAACAGGATCCGGTGATCTGGAACAAGATTTTTCTCTGTTTGTTTTGGTTAGTTTGGTCTACTAGTGAGATTTCCTTTGCTTTTAAGTGATATAAAGAAAATTTGAATTAGGTCTTATTTAGCAAGAAATTGGGGCTCAGTGGTTAAGAATGGGCCAGTTACTGCAGGAGGCACAGGAAACACAGATTTGACCCCTGGGTAGGAAGATCCCCTGGAGAAGGAAATGGCAACCCAGTCCAGTGTTCTTACCTGGAGAATCCCAGGGTTGGAGGAAACTGGCAGACTACAGTCCATGGGGTCGCAAAGAATTGGACACGACTAAGCGACTGAGAACAAGAGAGAAATAAGATGTTATCTGGTGAGATAAAAGGAGGAGAACAACTGGGTTATGTTTAAGAAGAGCAGAAATTCAGCCGGGGCTTGGGAGCAGCAAGCCTCAGGGTTAGCAATGCCCACAGGACTCTTTTTCTTTGTCTCTCATTTCCTCTGTCTACAGATTGGCTTTCTCCATGAGGTAGAAAACATGACCACTTACTGAAACTTAAACATGATTTTATAACTGGAAGAAAGAAACTGTGTACCACCCTCCTCCAACCCCCACCCCACTGAGAAAATGAAGGGAAAAAAAAGACAATGTGAGTAGACTATCTCTTGACCAAAAATTAACTTTAGACCTTACAGGAAGAAGTTTCACAGTTTCTATTGGGGCTTTTCACAGAAATGCAAGCAGCTACTAACAAGCACCTACTAATTTTGACAAGGAGTTTATTTTTCAGTCCCAGCAGGTTGGTTGGGTAAAACTGAGAGCTGGAGATGAAAGAAAGGAATTAGAACTGATTTGCAAAATAAGGATGTTAAATATTCATTACGATATTGCTATGTCTGTGGCTGGTAAGAAAAATATTTTTCTTCATGGCATCCAGTCCCATCACTTCATGGGAAATAGATGGGGAAACAGTGGAAACAGTGTCAGACTTTATTTTTCTGGGCTCCAAAATCACTGCAGATGGCGACTGCAGCCATGAAATTAAAAGACGCTTACTCCTTGGAAGAAAAGTTATGACCAACCTAGATAGCATATTCAAAAGCAGAGATATTACTTTGCCAACTAAGGTCCGTCTAGTCAAGGCTATGGTTTTTCCTGTGATCATGTATGGATGTGAGAGTTGGACTGTGAAGAAGGCTGAGCACCGAAGAATTGATGCTTTTGAACTGTGGTGTTGGAGGAGACTCTTGAGAGTCCCTTGGACTGCAAGGAGATCCAACCAGTCCATTCTGAAGGAGATCAACCCTGGGATTTCTTTGGAAGGAATGATGCTGAAGCTGAAGCTCCAGTACTTTGGTCACCTCATGCAAAGAGTTGACTCATTGGAAAAGACTCTGATGCTGGGAGGGATTGGGGGCAGGAGGAGAAGGGGACAACCAAGGGTGAGATTGTTGCATGGCATCACTGACTCCATGGGCATGGGTCTGGGTGAACTCGGGAGGTGGTGATAGCAGGGAGGCCTGGCGTACTGTGATTCATGGGGTTGCAAAGAGTCGGACACGACTGAGTGACTGAACTGAAGTGAACCTTGTAGGTTGAGATTATGCTGTTTTCTAAGAATTGCTATTTTTATTTTAGAGGGGTGTGTGTGTGTGTTTCTACCTCTTCCTGTTAGAAATTGGAAGAATAATGAGACAAGTTCTGTGACGGCTACTATTGCAGAGAAGGCTAGACCCCTTGGGTTATTTCAGACTGAATAACTCAAACCTGCAGGAATATATTGCAGGGGAAAATAAGATGCATCTTAAAGCAAAATAGTTGACTGTTGTACTTTCCCAAAAGGCCCCAGGGCATCAGAGAGAGGGACCCCCTGAGGAGAAGGGCAGGAGACTGCAGATGGGCAGGCCCACCCTCCAGAGGCTGCTGTCCACGGTTACCTCTTGGTCGTTTCTCTGTTAGACATTTGTAGACAACAGACAACACTCAGCAAATGTGCCAGCCTTAGAGAACACTGTGGAAGAACTAAGACAATGTGGCAATGCCATGGGTACAGGGTCCCAGGTACAGGGAAGATTTCCATGTATTCCTTGCCCCGCAGAGACTCACAAACCAGCAGACCCATATTTCATCCCCTGGAGGAAGTGACTCTCCCAGAGCAGATTTTTGTTAATTAGAGGAATTTCTCATCACCTCCTTTAACATTACATATATTCCCCCATCTGCTGCTGCTTTATTGACTACGCCAAAGCCTTTGACTGTGTGGATCACAACAAACTGTGGAAAATTCTTGAAGAGATGGGAATACCAGACCACCTTACCTGCCTCCTGAGAAATCTGTGCAGGTCAAGAATTCTCCAGGCTAGAATACTAGAGTGGGTAGCCTTTCCCTTCTCCAGGGGATCTTCACAACCCAGGGACTGAACTCAGGTCTCCTTCATTGCAGGTGGATTCTTTGCTGAACCATAAGGGAAACCCAGACTGGAACAACAGACTGGTTCCAAATCAAGAAAGGAGTACGTCAAGGTTGTATATTTCACCCTGCTTATTTAACTTATACACAGAGAACATCATGTGAAATGTGGGGCTGGATTAAGCACAAGCTGGAATTAAGATTGCTGGGAGAAATATCAATAACCTCAGATATGCAGATGACAGCACCCTATGATAAAAAGTGAAGAAGAAGTAAAGCGCCTCTTGATGAAAGTGAAAGAAGAAAGTGAAAAAGTTGGCTTAACACTTGACATTCAGAAAACTAAGATCATGGCATCTGGTCCCATCACCTCATGGCAAACAGATGGAGAAACAATGGAAATAGTGACAGACTTAATTATTTTGGGCTCAAAAATCACTGTGGATGATGACTTCAGCCATGGAATTAAAAGATGCTTGGTCCTTGGAAGAAAAGCTACAACCAACCTAGACAGCATATTAAAAAGCAGAGACATAACTTTGTCAACAAAGGTCCATCTAGTCAAAGCTATGGTTTTTCCAGTAATCATGTATGGATGTGAGAGTTGGACCATAAAGAAAGCTGAGTGCTGAAGAATTGATGCTTTTGAACTGTGTTGTTGGAGAAAACTGTTGAGAGTTCCTTGGACTGCAAGGAGATCCAACCAGTCCATCCTAAAGAAGATCAGTCCTGGGTGTTCATGGGAAGGACTGATGCTGAAGCTGAAATTCCAATACCTTGGCCACCTGATGAGAAAAACTGACTCATTGGAAAAGACCCTGATGCTGGGAAAGATTGAAAGTGGGTGGAGAAGGGGATGCCAGAGGATGAGTTGGTTGGATGGCATCACTGACTCAATGAACATGAGTTTGGGTAAACTCCTGGAGTTGGTGATGGACAGGGAGGCCTGGCATGCTGCAGCCCATGGGGTCACAAAGAGTCAGACATGAGTGAGCAACGTAAGTGATTATCTGATATGCAGATTCATCTGAAGATCCAGGATTAAATGGGCAAAAGATACAGTCAAATTTTGATGTCCATTCAGAGCTTCCTTAAGGATCACTCTACTCATCCTGAATGCTGTGACCCCATAGAAATCTGGGTTGAAGGAGGGGATTAGTGAAGAAGGGAGGGCACTCCCAGTGTGAAGATGATAAATATGACAGTCTTTTTCCTGTATCCTCTCATTTGTCCCAAAGTGAATGCACAAGACATGAGAGACTTGGAAACAAGACCAGACAAAACCACTGGATCATATCAATTACCTACCTGGTTCATCCCTTCAAAAATCATTGTCAAATTGCTATATTTTATTGCTCTGCTAGATGCCATTTTGATTGTTGTGGCTACAAAATGAGTATAATACTATTTTGTGCTTTATTCAAATAATTTGCAACCCAATTTTGTCTAGAGGAAAAGGTAATATACATTTATGTTTCAATTTTACCCAACAATAATGTAAGAGGTATTGTAAACCAATGATGTTGGTGATTTTCACATTAAATGGTGGAAAATTGGATGGGCATATTGTTAGTTGTAACAGTTTAAGAAATCCTGTTATAAACTGATAGCAATTTTGAACATAGCAGTGTTCTTAAGCAACTACGGATGAGAAAGAATGGAGACAAGGTAGAAAGCACCAGGGTGCGTTGCTTGCCTTCAAACTGTCTCCAAAATCTGAAAAAGAGGGTCTATGACATAAGCAGTACTGTATGTGCTGTGCTTAGTCACTCAGTCAAGTCCCACTCTTTGTGACCCCATGGACTGTAGCCCACCAGGGTCCTCTGTCCATGCAATTCATGAAAGAATGCTGGAGTGGACAGCCTTTCCTTTCTCCAGGAGATCTTCCTGACTCAGGATCGAACCCAGGTCTCCTGCACTGCAGGGGGATTCTTTACCATCTGAGCCACCAAGGAAGCATGTATCATAAAGTCTGTGTTTTAACTCAGGTCTCAGATAGTGCCATTCTCATTTAAAGCACTGTTGGTGTATAGCTGTCTTCAGCAGAGGCAGTGGTGATTTTGCAGTGATCCCAACCATTTTAGAAGCCTCTGAAGTCAAGCACATTTCTCCATGCAGCAGTCTCTGGTTGCATCACGGCATTCACTTTCCTCCTGCTAGTGGTCTATCTCTTTGCAGTCTGCAGTCCGACAAGCCTCTCCTTTAGAACCTAACTTCTTATTCTCTTAAATTAGGAGTTCTGAGAGCTGAAACCATTGAGTCTCCTAGTCGCAGGCCTTTAGAATCAGACTGGAAATCATCCCACTGGTCTGGTACTCTGTTCTTCAGAGTATATATCTTTGTGTTTTCAGTCTCCATAATTACATAAGCCAATTCTTTATGGTAAATATATTTCCTTTGTCTCTAGGTATATGTGTATAGTTAGATATTGATCCTATTGACTCTACTTCTCTGGAGTACAACCCTAATACAGTTGTATTCACCTAACTGAGAGATAAGATTGGAAAATACAATTTTCTGTTTAAACTGGCATGGATCAATATGAAACATGCAAAATGAGTCATTGCTGAAACTTTCCCAAAAATAGCCTGTTCTATGACCAACCTAGATAGCATATTGAAAAGCAGAGACATTACTTTGCCAACAAAGGTCCGTCTAGTCAAGGCTATGGTTTTTCTTGTGGTCACGTATAGATGTGAGAGTTGGACTGTGAAGAAGGCTGAGCGCTGAAGAACTGATGCTTTTGAGCTGTGGTGTTGGAGAAGACTCTTGAGAGTCCCTTGGACTGCAAGGAGATCCAACCAGTCCATTCTGAAGGAGATCAACCTTGGGATTTCTTTGGAAGGAATGATGCTGAAGCTGAAACTCCAGTACTTTGGCCACCTCATGCGAAGAGTTGACTCATTGGAAAAGACTCTGATGCTGGGAGGGACTGGGGGCAGGAGGAGAAGGGGACGACCGAGGATGAGATGGCTGGACGGCATCACAGACTCGATGGGCGTGAGTCTGAGTGAACTCTGGGAGAAGGTGATGGACAGGGAGGCTTGGCGTGCTGCGATTCATGGGGTCACAAACAGTCGGACATGACTGAGTGACTGAACTGAAGAGATGGTTTTAGTATGTGGCCGATGATGCTAAGGTGTGTTTTACATCTAATCAGACAGAAAAAGTATATATTGCCAAAAAGGCTTTAAAATAATGATCACAGCTAGCTGAGTGATAAATTTGACAGAAGATAGCTCCACGATTACACATGAAAGAGCTTCTCTGAGTGATGAGTGTACATGTTTCTGGCTTCCTGTCAGACGCATTGTACAGACACTGTGAGAGAGTGTACCTTTGGAGTGGTGCCAAGTGTATCTGGACACCTTGCTGTTCTATCCCCGATTATCCAGTTCTCACGTCCGCAAGTCAGCAAGCAATCTGAGGGGAGAGGGGACTGACAGGCAAGGAGAGCTTTCCAGAGAGTTCTGCCATTTTATTTTTGGTGTGATCGTCTAAATTCACATTCACATTATCTGAATTCATACACGTCTGGCATTTTAAGTCTTAGGGATGTTATCAGAGGTAAAAGGCTGTATCCTTTCTTTAAGGAGCTCAAACTTTACAAAAAAGAGAAATATTAATAAGTACCACGCAGCACAATATTCTGGAGAAGGCAATGGCACCCCACTGCAGCACTCTTGCCTGGAAAACCCCATGGACGGAGGAGCCTGGTGGGCTGCAGTCCATGGGGTCGCACAGAGTCCGACACGACTGAGTGACTTCACTTTCACTTTTCCCTTTCATGCATTGGAGAAGGACATGGCAACCCACTCCAGTGTTCTTGCCTGGAGAATCCCAGGGACAGGGGAGCCTGGTGGGCTGCTGTCTATGAGGTCACACAGAGTCGGACACGACTGAAGCGACTTAGCAGCAACAGCAGCACAATATTCTGTGCAAGAGCTATGGGAACACAAAAAGCAGGAAAAGAGAAAAAAGAAAGAAAAGTGAATCCACTTTGAGAAACCGTGCAATATTCCAGAGGAGGTAAAATCTGATTGGGTTTTGAAGGACGGGTTCGTGTTCGCAAGGAGAGAGCAGTGTGGACAGGCGGAGGGGAGGCCGGGGAGTCTGTGCGGAAAACGTGAGGGCTTCCCGTAGTCAGAGAGGTGTGTATGAGAGGCTGTGGTTTGGCTGAAAGATCATTGAGTCACACAGCTGCCACGTTAGGAGCTGGGGATCTTCCTGTTGGCAGCTGGAATGAGTTGCTTTTTTTTTTTTTTTTTAAACAGATTAAAAAAAAAAAACTTGAAGTGTAACTGATTTACAGTGTTGTGCTAGTTTCTCCCGTCCTGCAAAGCAACAGTTATGTGCACACATACATTCTTTTTGTACATTCTTTTCCATTATGGTTTATCCCAGGAGATGGAATATAATTCCCTTCGCTATACAGTAGGACCCTGTTGCTTCATTCTAAATGCGATAGTTGGTGTCTGCTAACCCGGACCCCAGACCATCCTTTTCCCTGCACCTCCTCCCACCCCCGCAACCGCAAGTCTATTCTCTCCCTCTGTGAGTCCCATTCTGTTCTGCAGATGGGCTCATTTCTGCCACCTTTTAGAGCCCACATATAAGACAGTGTGTGGCATTTGTCCTTCAGCTTCCGGCTTCCTTCACTTGGTATGATAAGCTTCTGCAAGTGGCATCATTCCACTCTTTTTATGGCTAAGTGATAGTCCGTTGCGTATATGTGTCACACCTTCTGTGTCTGTTCATCTGTTGATGGACACTGGGTTGTTGGCTATTGTGAATAGTACTGCTATAAACATAGGGGTGAATGTATCTTTTTGAATTACTTTTATCCAAGTATATTGGCATGGGTTTTTAATTGAGGGAAAAACATAATCAGATTTGGATTTAAAGAGGATATGTTCAGAGAGTTTGTGGGCAGGGGTTTTTCAGTTATGAGACACTTGCCTGAGGGAAACAAGGTAGGAAAAACATTTTTTTAATAATTTAGATGAGAGATGATAAGGAGTTGAATCAAAGCAATAAAAATGGGAAAACAGGAAAATCGAAGAGTTTGATTTTGTAAGTCACTTCCCTAGAGCTCAGACAGACCAGTTCAGTTCAGTTCAGTCACTGAGTCGTGTCTGACTGTTTGCAACCCCATGATGTTCAAGCTGGTTTTAGAAAAGGCAGAGGAACCAGAGATCAAATTGCCAACATCCACTGGATCATCGAAAAAGCA
>SJXQ01006124.1:0-27711 GCA_006408695.1 Aepyceros melampus
GGGCTCCAAAATCACTGCAGATGGTGACTGCAGCCATGAAATTAAAAGGCGCTTACTCCTTGGAAGAAAAGTTATGACCAACCTAGATAGTATATTCAAAAGCAGAGACATTACTTTGCCGACTAAGGTCCATCTAGTCAAGACTATGGTTTTTCCTGTGGTCATGTATGGATGTGAGAGTTGGACTGTGAAGAAGGCTGAGCGCTGAAGAATTGATGCTTTTGAACTGTGGTGTTGGAGAAGACTCTTGAGAGTCGCTTGGACTGCAAGGAAATCCAACCAGTCCATTCTGAAGGAGATCAGCCCTGGGATTTCTTTGGAAGGAATGATGCTAAAGCTGAAGCTCCAGTACTTTGGCCACCTCACACGAAGAGTTGACTCATTGGAAAAGACCCTGATGCTGGGAGGGATTGGGGGCAGAAGGAGTAGGGGACAACTGAGGATGAGATGGCTGGATGGCATCACGGACTCAATGGACGTGAGTCTGAGTGAGCTCCGGGAGTTGGTGATGGACAGGGAGGCCTGGCGTGCTGTGATTCATGGGATCTCAAAGAGTCGGACACGACTGAGCGACTGAACTGAACTGAACAAGTCCTGGGAAAGAGGAGCTGAAGGATGGGAGGAAAAAGCAGTGAGAAAAATGTACTAAGGAATCCCCTTAATAACCTGCTGGAAAATCTGCTAAATACCTGACCTGTGCTCACAGTTTTCATTGGCCTGATTCTTGGCACAGAGAAGATTAAGGACAGAATAACCCCCACCCACTTGGGCAACAGCTACTAGAGCACAGAAGATAGTGGAGCCTTCGGGACAGACTGAGGAGTCGCCTTTCCAGAGTTCCTCAATTGCACCCCCTGCCACTCACCTGTTCTCCAGGGGGATTTGAGGAAACAAGAAATGAGAGATTTAAAGGAATTAAGATCTTGGTAGCCATATGGCCTTCCAGCCATAGGAGCAAGGACCTCCTACCTTAACCAGAGATCTTCTGGAATCTGAGACTGAGCTGCATGAATTTTCCACCAAGTTGTTTTTGTTGTCCCAGTTTCCAGCATGGTGGGCTTCTTGTCACTTCCCCTGTGCTGGGTTTTCTTCATGTTCAGCTTCCACCGTGGGAGCTTTCACCGAGCTGGGCTTCTGCTGTGCTCGGCTTCTGCCTTGTGAAGCCCAAGCTGAGACTGTTTCAGCCAAGTTAAATCCTAGAAACGGCACCATATATGTTGGGGAATTGAGTAATTTCCTTGGTTCTGTCTTGCTGCAGCAAAAATTTGAAGTGACAGATGGACCAGTGTTACAGCTCCGTGTTACAGCTCTGTTTTATTTGGCAAGCAAAGGAAAATACATCCTCAAGGCATGAGGGCAGGCTGACCCAAAAGACCAGAAGAGAACAGAAGCCTCCAGCTCAATTTTGACTCCTCTTTTTATATGTTTTTTCTCCTCCCTCTGAGCCTGCCCTATGTAAATTAGGTTAGCCAGGAGGGCTGTTTGTTTTACCTGAGGTTCTCACTCTTGTCCTCGGACCTTCTTTGTTCTATTTTCACGGGCTTTTCCCTTCTTTGTCTTTTAGCCACTACCATTCTGGACTCTTCTTTCCTATTCTAACTACCTAACAAATTCAAAAAAATTTAATCTTATATTTAATTTTTCTCAACTGTTCAGGCTCAGTTTTTTTGTTTATAATACCTGTGCTTCAAAAAAAGATTCCAAAATCTCTATCTCAAATCACCTATACATAATAAAGTTCTTGAAAACACATATAGCAAGATAATGTCTTAATATTAAAACTTTTCACCTAGTTTGTTTAATGCTTTTGGTGATATCAAGCATCCTTGGCTATTGCCTATATAGAAGGACCCTGTATTAATAATATTGCTTTATATTTCCTATTTTACATTCAAGGTTTAAAACCCACATTGATGAGAGTCCCTTCAGTGTCAAATGGAAGAAGTTCTCCAACCTGAGACTACCAAAACTCCAGATTGCTGCCAGGTAGGAAGCTTGTGGTGAATTGCTCAACATGTCTAGAAAAAAAGTGTATATACTGACCTATTAAATTTGATCATTACCCTCTTCTGTTTGTGAGACCTTGATGACTGAAGACTGTATCCTGTTGCAATAGCACAGCCATGCAGCTATTAGCCTGATGCTTATGACTGATGCCAAAAATTTGGCATCCATAGATGCTGGTTTGAATCTCGGAGATGGAGTGTTAGATGAAGTTGAAAAGAATAGCTATATTGCCTTGCCAGGCAAAGGGGGACACAGTAGCCTTGTGCCTTCAAAACTGTGTGTCCTGAGCCAGGGGGATTTGGTGAGTTTTATAGAAATGGTTCCAGGATGGGGTTGTGGATAAAGGATCAGAGTGCGTAAGGTTTACATTTCTTTAACCTGACCTCAAGTGGTCTCCTGATGAGCTTCTGAGGTGCTCAATGTTATCAAACTGTGACCTTCTTTCTGGAATGAAGAAAGCTTCATCAAGTAGTTAATATCTTCCATTTGTTGTGGGTTTTGGTTCTGCAGAAGAGCTCAAAGATATTGTTATGTCTAACCTTCAGATGGAACCAGGATCCTTCCCCAAGGCTGCACTATTGTTTCTCCCTTGTGTTACTCCTCCCTTGTGTTACTCCTCTCATATACACTCCCTTCCCTGATTAACAACTGTTTGAACCTGCCCTTTGGAACTCAGGGAAGGTCATGGAGACTTGATGCTTATTCCCTATAAAGAAGAAATGGGAGACACAGAAACACTTCCATGCCCAGTAGCTCCACAGGATCCTGTTCAGTTTCATATGGAATACTCACAGAATAATAATCAGAAGGAATTTTATAAATTACTGAAAAGTTTTATTCTTCCCGAAGTAATAAAATGGAATCCTAAAGACTTTTTCCCATATTTATAGTGTACAAAGAAAAAACTAGCCATAAAAAATTGGAAGAACTCAATGTCCTAAATGAATACTCAGTCATTTGTAAATTCGTATATAAAATGACTGACCAGAACAGCTGTCATAGCATTGCGAAACACAGGTTCCTGTGCCCAGCACACAGGAGGCCAAACAATTGGAAACATTCAAATTTGGAGCAGAGAAAGGTTTATGGCAGGGTCAAGCAAGGAGAAGGGGTGGGTTATGCTCAAAAACCCCCAACTCTCCAATGGTTCTGAGGGAGAAGCTTCCATGGTCAAAATTCTGATTCACTGGTGGTGAGATAACAGGGTGGTGCTCCAGGAACCTTGTGCTCAGCCTGAAGTTACATCCTCCACCACAGTAGAGGCCTCAGTTTGTGTTCAGTTCAGTTCAGTTGCTCCATCGTGTCTGGCTCTTTGCGACCCCATGAATCACAGCTCGCCAGGCCTCCCTGTCCATCACCAACTCCCAGAGTTCACTCAAACTCATGTCCATCGAGATGGCCATCCAGCCATCTCATCCTCTGTCGTCCCCTTCTCCTCCTGCCCTCAATCCCTCCCAGCATCAGAGTCTTTTAGAATGAGTCAACTCTTTGCATGAGGTGACCAAAGTTTTGGAGTTTCAGCTTCAGCATGAGTCCTTCCAATGAACACCCAGGACTGACTCCTTTAGGATGGACTGGTTGGATTTCCTTGCAGTCCAAGGGATGCTTGAGAGTCTTCTCCAACACCACAGTTCAAAAGCATCAATTCTTCGGCACTCAGCTGTCTTCACAGTCCAACTCTCACATCTGTACGTGACCACAGGAAAAACCATAGCCTTGACTAGATGGACCTTTGTTGGCAAAGATCCTTTAGGATGGACTGGTTGGATTTCCTTGCAGTCCAAGGGATGCTTGAGAGTCTTCTCCAACACCACAGTTCAAAAGCATCAATTCTTCGGCACTCAGCTGTCTTCACAGTCCAACTCTCACATCTGTACGTGACCACAGGAAAAACCATAGCCTTGACTAGATGGACCTTTGTTGGCAAAGGAATGCCTCTGCTTTTCAATATGCTATCTAGGTTGGTCATAACTTTCCTTCCAAGGAGTAAGCGTCTTTTAATTTCATAGCTGCAATCACCATCTGAAGTGATTTTGGAGCCCAAAAAAATAAAGTCTGACACTGTTTACACTGTTTCTCCATCTATCTGCCATGAAGTGATGGGACCAGATGCCATGATCTTAGTTTTCTGAATGTTTAGCTTTAGGCCAACTTTTTCACTCTCTTCTTTCACTTTCATCAAAAGGCTCTTTAGTTCTTTTTCGCTTTCTGCCATAAGGGTAGTGTCATCTGCATATCTGAGGTTATTGATATTTCTCCCGGTGATCTTGATTCCTGCTTGTGTTTCTTCCAGCCCAGCATTTCTCATGATGTACTCTGCATATAAGTTAAATAAGCAGGGTGACAATATACAGCCTTAATGTACTCCTTTTCCTATTTGGAACCAGTCTGTTGTTCCATGTCCAGTTCTAACTGTTGCTTCCTGACCTGGATATAGGTTTCTCAAGAGGCAGGTCAGGTGGTCTGGTATTCCCATCTCTTTCAGAATTTTCCACAGTTTCTTGTGATCCACACAGTCAAAGGCTTTGGCATAGTCAATAAAGCAGAAATAGATGTTTTTCTGGAACACTCTTGCTTTTTCCATGATCCAGCGGATGTTGGCAATTATCTCTGGTTCCTCTGCCTTTTCTAAAACCAGCTTGAACATCTGGAAGTTCATGGTTCACGTATTGCTGAAGCCTGGCTTGGAGAATTTTGAGCATTATTTTACTAGAGTGTGACATGGGTGCTATTGTGGGGTAGTTTGAGCAGTCTTAAGAGATAAATATAAGGTATATAAAATATAGTTGTTGCTATTAAAGTTGTAATAGGGAACCAATCAGAAGATGCTATAATGTTTATTATGTGTTTTCTAGTTATCCATTAAGAACTGAGTTTGTGGCTTGGGGTAACCAAATCATTCCTAGTATTCTGCTAGGATGTTTTCATAATCAGAGTGTAGGAAGTTTCCTGTCTCTGAAATGATTTCATTATCTGTGATTTCCAAGCTTTTTACAGTCCAACAGAAAAATATGCAAAATATCCAAGAAGCTTAAATAAATAAAATGTTAGCTACACAAAATTAGGAACTAAAAATTTCCATAGATCTAGTACATAAGTATTAGTGACATAAAAATTACAGATATCAGAACTATAATCAGATACCCATGGACTCTATAGCACATCACTATAATAGGTTCATGAATAATTTGGCTTTTTAAAAATTAATAGTTTAAAAAATAACATGTTAATTTACATAAGGAAAAATAGTTTTCCCTATACTTGTCTAGGTTCTTGGCTGACACACCATGTAATAAAAGATTAAAAAGAGAAAAACAGAAGTTTAATAACATGTATACCCCATATATACATGGGAGAGCCTCAAGCAAACTGATTAACTCTGAAATGGCCGAAGATACCAGCTTAAATACCATTTTTAGCTCCACATAAGAAAATTGGGGGAAGGAATGGAAAGCCAGTTGTGGGAGGTTACCAGGAAGATCACAATAAGGCTAAGGTTGTTATGAAGATTTAAGGCCATGCTTTCTCCTTGAGTTTCTAGAGTTTTAGAGTCACCCATTTCTTCCTGGTACAGAAAGGGAGACACGCTTACAAATGGACATTTCCCGGATAAATGTAAATATCTCTTAGAAAATCGCAAGTTGTAGTTAGTTTTAGATCTTTTCCTGTGTCTACTGTGTTTTTTTTTTAAATAATCAAATTACGAGTAATATATTCTCTTCCCCTTCATTAATAAGGAAACTTTGTGCTATTTATAGCAGAAGTTTAAAATTTGGGATGACACTAAGCAGCAAGCAACTCTTTTTGAAAAATGTGATTCATTCTTCTGTATTTCTTACAGAAGTTGAGGCACAGAAACCAAGTCTGAGATCTTGAGGAAAAAGTGTTTATGGTGTTAAAAAATGAAATTCAACTGAGTAAATTTGAAGATCTGACTTGCTTTATTCAATAATACATGAATCAGAAAACATTACATCTACCAAGTAGAAAGGTGCCCCAAGGAGCTCTATAAAATGAAGATTTTTAGAAGGAGAATGGGAATGAGACAAAAGTAAAAATTAAAGAACTATTTCAGGCAAGGTTGTCTTCCTTTGGGGGAAGCATGAGAGTCTCTCATGCAGATTACCTTTCTAGCGTTGATCAGGAAATTCCAGACTGACTGGCTTAAAATTCCTCTGTATAATAACTAAAACTACAATTATGTTAGGTGTTAAGTTGTGATTTGCTGACATGGGGCTTAGCAGCACAAGTGACTCCATTGGAGGCCTGTGTCTTTTTTTTTTTAAACAATGGACATCAGTGAGCTATGCAGCTAATTCTTGTTCCTCCTTGATACATTCTGAGATATATATATATATTTTAAACAAAATCCAAACAGAACATTAAGGGTATGCCTGGAACCGAGGAAAAAACCATCACTGATGAATGGCTATATGCATGAATAATAAAAGTAATAGCCATCATTTATTAAACTTCTGTCACATCAGATTTCAATCAAGTCTCTTAAATGAACTTGGAGGAAAGCTTTAACTAAAAATAGGGGTGATTTAGACTGATTTCCAAGAGGGAGCAGGGCAGACAGAAACTTGTGGTCAAGAACTGTATTTCCTAGGGAAATAGAAGAAACTGCAGTTACTACTCTCTTGATATAAGTGAGAGACTCGTAGACTGATAAACTTAGTCTCAGGCCAGATGTGATGGTTGTCTGCCCTTGAACTGCAGTAATATCTTCTGCTTGTGAAAGCAGTCATCACCACGTGGGGACAAGTCACTAGCAGTGGTAGCACAGTGTTCAATGACTCTCTCCATTATCCAACTGAGGTTAGGCACTTACTGCTGGAAAGCCAATACTTAAGAGACAAGTGTTACGTGGAAAGGAAAGTTTGCTTTATTTATTTGCTTTATTCAGCAACCTGGGGCAATGTTAGACTCGTGTCCAAAACCCAACTCCAGAGTTTCTGTTCCACCATGAAAGTTTTCTAAAGGGAGAAGGGGGAAATTAATTGCACTTGATCATTTGGGGACATTGTTCAGTCACTCAGTCATATCCTACTCTTTGCAACCCCATGGACTGCAGCACACCAGGTTTCCCTGTCCTTGACCATCTCCCGAAGTTTGCTCAAACTCAAGTCCATTGAGTCGGTGATGCCATCCAACCATCTCATCCTCTGTTGTCCTCTTCTCTTGCCTTCAGTCTTTCCCAGCATCAGAGTCTTTTCCAGTGAGTTGGGTTTTCACATCAGGTGGCCAGAGTTTTGGAGATTCAGCTTCAGCATCTGTCCTCCCAATGAACATTCAGGACTGATTTTCTTTATAGGATTAACTGGCTTGAACTCTTTGCAGTCCAAGGGACTCTCAAGAGTCTTCTCCTGAATCACAGTTCAAAAGCCTCAGTTCTTCAGCACTCAGGCTTCTTTATGGTCCAACTCTCATATCCATACATGACTGCTGGAAGAACCATACCTTTGACTATACGGACCTTTGTTGGCAAAGTAATGTCTATGCTTTTTAATATGCTGTCTAGGTTTGTCATGGCTTTTCTTTCAAGG
Organism: Aepyceros melampus; assembly: GCA_006408695.1. Classification (NCBI taxonomy): domain Eukaryota; kingdom Metazoa; phylum Chordata; class Mammalia; order Artiodactyla; family Bovidae; genus Aepyceros; species Aepyceros melampus. Next base: position 7,557 of record SJXQ01006124.1, read on the forward strand.
AGCACACATCTTTTTATTTCATGGCTACAATCACTGTCCACAAAGATTTTGGAGTCCAAGAAAATAAAATCAGTCACTGTTTCCACTGTTTCCTCATCTATTTGCCATGAAGTGATGGGACCAGATGCCATGATCTTAGTTTTTTGAATGCTGAGTTTTAAGCCAGCTTTTTCACTCTCCTGTTTTACTTTCATCAAGAGGCTTTTTAGTTCCTCTTCACTTTCTGCCATAAGGGTGGTGTCATCTGCATGTCTGAGGTTATTGATATTTCTCCTGGGAATCTTGATTCTAGCTTGTGCTTTTCCAGCCCAGCATTTTGCATGATGTACTCTACATATAAGTTAAATAAGTAGGGCGAAAATATACAGCCTTGACATTCTCCTTTCCCAATTTTGTAACCAGTCTGTTGTTCCCTGTCCATTTCTAACTGTTGCTTTTTGACCTGTGTACAGGTTTCTCAGGAGACAGGTGATAGTGTCTGGTATTCCTATCACTTTAAGAATTTTTCACAGTTTGTTGTACTCCACATAGTGAAAGGCTTTAGGGTAGTCTGGTTAGTTGGTGGTGAGGTAACAGGGTGGTGCTCCAGGGATCTTGTGCTTAGCCTGAAATTCCCATCCTCTACCTGGGTTAGAGGCCTTGCGCTCAAGCTTAGTCACTTCAGTCGTGTCGACTCTGCAACCCCATGGACTGTAGCCTGCCAGGCTCCTCTGTCCATGGGATTCTCCAGGCAAGAATACTGGAGTGGGTTGCCATTTCCTCCTCCAGGAGATCTTTCCCACCTAGGGATCAAACCAGCTTCTCCTGTCTCTCCTGCACTGCAGGTGAATTCTTTGCCACTGAGCCACTGGGGAAGCCCCAGTTTCCCAAAGGCCTTAGGTCCTGCAGAAGAACTCAAAGATCTTGTTATGTAAATTTCTTGATGAGGAACCAGGACCCTGCTTTAATCTCTGCACTATTGTTTCTTGATTACTCCTCTCTTCTTTCTGCATCCCCTTCCTTCCTTGATTAGCAACTGTTTGAGCTTTGGGACTCAGGGAAGCTCAGGGAGGCTGAATGAAGCCTATTTCCAACAAACAAGAAACAGGGGACATGGAAAGGATTTGTCCCTGGGAGGGCTCCTCAGAGTGCTGTTTGATTTCATCTCTTCTGTGATTAGGCATGTATGCAAGCTTCTCCAGACTCCACTGGAATCCTGGGGCCCTGGCAAATGAGAAGCAAGCCTGAGCTGGAGTGGCATTGGCCTTGAGGAAGGCAAAAGTAAGAGAGGAAAAAGGACTCTTTAGAATGCTCATGGGGCCTCAAGTAGAACCCTGTGAATCCACCAAGGCAGCACAGTAAGGGGAAGAGGATAGCAAAAATACAACACCTCAAACCCCGCCCCCCCTACCTTTTACAGCCTGAGAGAAGAAACAGGAGAAGCCCAGATTCAGAAAAAATAGATCTGCTATAAATACATAGCCAGCCTGTAATCTTAATTCAGATTTTGTACAAATTCCTATCACACAGACAGCTACAGTATCTTAGCTGTTATTATGCTTTTGCCATTATGTTCAGACCTAATTGCTTAATGATAGAATGATCTAGATTTCCTTTGTGAGACAAATTCTTTTAAATACTTGCTTTTAAACTGACTTCCCATTTTCAAAACGCTTGTTCCCTAGTACTGACAGAGAGGGTTTGTGTACGCTCAAGGATTCATGCGCAGCACTGACATTGTACTAGCAAAATGTCTTGAACAGAGACAGGCATTTGAATTGCACAAACTGGGGGAGAAGTAACAAGTCACTGAGCCTATCTTTGAGCATCCCTAGCAAAACAGTGTTCTGTCTTGTTTGTTCCACAGGCAATAATAAATCAGTGTTTTGTTTTGAAAGTACATCAGAAATTAAAGATGTCAGCTATTGGCAATGATGGGAGAGGATAAAAATTGAAGCAATTAGTCTAATTTGACTTTTAGAAGAAAAACAAATATGCTGGTTGCATTAGATAATGTAGTGTTGAAACAATAGCTTCAGTTTCTCATACATGATGTCAATGGGCCTCCTACAGGTTATATGAGGAAAAGGAAAAGGCGTGGGGCTTCTGAAATGTCTTTAGTGGATACTCTGGCCTATGCAAAATATGCTCATCCAATTAAAAAGAAAGTATTGAAGAAAATTGAAGAGTCATTTTAATTGAAGTTTCGGAAATGTACAGCTTTTCAAGAGAAATACAATTCCAGAGACACTCGGCAGGTATTCCTCTATCATCATTAATTCCACTTCATTATAATCAGCTAAGTTCATCTTTAACCTTACTAGAGTTATAATATACTGTAAGATTGGGTATGAAAGTGGCAAAATCATTTCAATAGATTTACACAAAATGTGTCCTGTATTCATAGAATCATTGAGAGTTTTCAGAGATTAATTTTTGTTTTCCATACATGTTACCATCCTTTTTGGGGGAAATGATATGCTAGAGTTATGGTCACAATATTGGAATTGCAAGAACTTAAGACATCCCCATCTAGAGGAAACTGAAGCTCAGAGAGGCCAAGTAACTCAACCATATTTTCACTGCAGCTGGTGGATCAGATGCTTCCTGTCTGGCTTCCTGCAGATGACTCAGATGGCTGCTTCTAGGGTTGGAGGCAAACCCCTTGCTTCTGTGTGTGTGTGTGTGTGTGTGTGTGTGTACACCTGTGTGCTCATGTATGGCACACATAGATGGTGTGGGAAGTACAAAGAGAAGAAGGAAAGCTTATCATTCTCAAATTTGTGGATGCTGCCCAAATGTGGTGTCTGCAGAGCAGACTCCACAGATCCTACATTTGGGCAGACACCACATTCAGACTTAAATTGAAGAAAGTAGGGAAAACCCTGGTGGCTCGATGGTAAAGAATCTGCCTTCAGTGCAGGAGACCTGGGTTCGATCCCTGGGTCAGGAATATTCCCTAGAGAAGGAAATGGAAACCCACTCCAGCGTTCTTGCCTGGAGAATCCCATGGATAGAGGAGCCTGGTGGGCTACAGTCCGTGGGCTCACACAGAGTTGGACACAACTGAGCGACTAAGCAGCAGCAGCAGGGAAAACCACTAGGCCACTCAGGTATGACCTAAATCAAATCCCTTATGATTATTCAGTGGAGGTGATGAATAGATTCAAGGGATTAGATCTAGTAGACAAAGTGTCTGAAGAACTGTGGACAGAGGTTCATAATGTTGTACAGAAGGTGGTGACCAAAACCATTGCCAAGAAAGAGAAATGCAAGAATGCGAAGTGGCTGTCTGAGGAGGCCTTACTAATAGCTGTGAAAAGAAGAGAAGTGAAAGGCAAAGGAGAAAGGGAAAGATATATCCAACCAAATGCAGAGTTCCAGGGAAAACAAAGAGAGATAAGAAAACCTTCTTAAGTGAACAATGCAAAGAGATAGAGGAAAATAATCGAATGAGAAAGATTAGAGATCTCTTCAAGGAAATTGGAGATACCAAGGGAACATTTCATGCAAAGATGAGCACAGTAAAGGACAGAAATGGCAAGGATCTAATAGAAGCAGAAAAGATTAAGAAGAGATGGCAAGAATACAGAAGTATACAAAAAGATCTTAATGACCCAGATAATCACTATGGTGTGATCAGTCACCTAGAGCCAGACATTCTGGCATCTGAAGTCAAGTGGGCCTTAGGAAGCATCACTATAAACAAAGCTAGTGGAGGTGATGGAATTCCAGCTGAACTACTTCAAATCCTAAAAGAATGCTGTTAAATTGCTGCACTCAATATGCCACCAAATTTGAAAAACTCAGCAGTGGCTACAGGACTAGAAAAGGTTAGTTTGCTTCCAATCCCAAAGAAGGGCAATGCCACAGAATGTTCAAACTACCACACAACTGTACTCAATTCACACACTAGCAAGGTAACACTCAAAATCCTTCACACTAGGCTTCAGCAGTATGTGAACTGAGAACTTCCAGATGTACAAGCTGGATTTAGAAAAGGAAGAGGAAACAGATATCAAATTGTTAACATATGACGGATCTTAGAAAAGCAAGAGAATTCCAGGAAAACATCTGCTTTATTGACTATGCTAAAGCCTTTGACTGTGTAGATCACAACAAACAGTGGAAAATTCCTAAAGCTATGGGACCACCTTAGCTGCCTCCTGAGAAACCTGTATGCAGGTCAAAAGCAACAGTTAGAACCAGACATGGAACCACGGACTGATTCAAAATTTGGAAAGAAGTATGTCAAGGCTGTATATTGTCACCCTGTTTATTTAATTTGTATACAGAGTATATCATGCAAAATGCTGGGCTGGATGAATCACAAGCTAGAATCAAGATTGCTTGGAAAAATATCAACAAGCTCAGATATGCAGATGATACCACTCTAATGGCAGAAAGCAAGAGGAACTAAAGAGCCTCTTGATGAAGGTGAAAGAGGAGAGTGAAAAAGCTAGCTTAAAATTCAACATTAAAAAAACTAAGATCATGGCATCTCACCCCATCACTTCATGGCAAATAGATGGGGAAAAAGGAAACAATGCCAGATTTTATTTTCTTGGGCTCCAAAATCACTGCAGACAGTGACTGCAGCCATGAAATTAAAAGATTCTTGATTCTTGGAAGAAAAGTTGTGACAAATCTATGTGGTGTATTAAAATAAAGGCATCATTTTGCTGACAAAGATTCATATAATAAAAGTTATGTTTTTTCCAGTTGTTGTGTATGGATGTGAGAGTTGGACTTAAAGAAAAATTGATGCTTTTAAATTGTGGTGCTGGAGAAGGCTCTTGAGAGTCCCTTGGACAGCAGGGAGGTCAAACCGGTCAATCCTAAAGGAAATCAACTCTGAATATCCATTGGAAAGACTGATGCTGAAGCTGAAACTCCAATACTTTAGCCACCTAATGCGAAGAGCTGACTCGTTGGAAAAGACCCTGATGCTGGGAAAGACTGAGGGCAGGAGAAGTAGTATGTGACAGGGGATGAGATGGTTGGATGGCATCACTGACTCAATGGACATGAGTTTGAGCAAGCTCCAGGAGATGGTGAAGGACAGGGAAGCCTGGCTTGCTCTAGTCATAGAGTCACAAAGAGTCCATACAACTTAGTGACTGAATAACAACAACGAAGATACTGAGTCTCTATGTTTGTTACATATCTAATGGGGAACACAAAGAAGTGTTAACACAAAGAAGTGTTAGCAAAAAGAAGTGTTAACAAATAGCTCGTGTATTCAAGTAGCTTGAGAATTTACTTGGGGAAATGAGCCATATAGACAAATACCTATAAAAACAGAATCAATTAAAATTTGGAAAGATAGCATATAAGTGAAAAGTGAAGTCACTCAATCATGTCTGACTCTTTGCGACCCCATGGACTGCAGCCCACCAGGCTCCTCTGTCCATGGAATTCTCCAGGCAAGATACTGGAGTGGGTTGCCATGCCCTCCTCCAGGGGATCTTCCCGACCCATGAATCGAACCCAGGTCTCCCGCGTTGCAGGCAGATGCAGGGAGACGCTTTAACCTCTGAGCCACCAGGAAGCCCATATATCAACAACTGTCAACAACTAAATAAATGCTGCAGAAATTTAGGGTTTTAGGAACTTCCAGGAGAAAGGAATCTATGAGGTAAACTGGTCAAATAAATAGTAGAAACTTATACTTTAAAAGAATCATTCTGGCTATTCTAAGAATAGACTGGGTAGAAAAAAGATCACTGAAGAAACTTCACAGTAATCCAGGCTGAAGATGGTGGTAAGACCAAGATGGCAGTAGTGGTAGTAGTGAAATACTTAAAATTTGCTTCTGTTTTGTGGATTATGGCGACAAATTTGCTAACAAATCAGGTGGGAAGTGTCAAAGTTTGCTTCAAGTTTCTTGGCCTGAAATAATACAACAATAAAATACTGTTTACTGAGATGGAAGGACTTTATTTAATAAAGTCACTTTGGGGAAAAAACTCAAGAATCTGTTTTTGGACATGTTATTGATTAAGATGAATATCAGCATAGAAATAGTGATGTTAAGTAGGTAACTGGTTATATGAGCCTGAAGTTCAGGAAAGAGGCCTAGACTGGAAATAGGAGTTTTGAAATCTCCAGAATAAAGTCATTAAACTAGTGAAATCACCTAGAGTGTGGATAAAACAAAACTCTGAGGTGAAGCCCTGGGGCATTCCAGTGTTTAAACATTAGGGAAAGGATGAGGGATAACTAATGAAATCCAAGAAAGAGTGGCAGTAACAGAGGAGGAAATCCTAGAAAGAGTGATGCTCTGAGGGTGATGTGAGCACAGTGGTTCAAGAAAGAAGGGGTGATGGACTGCAGCAGATGATGGACACAAGTTAAGTGAGGTGAGGACTAAGGATTAATCTTGCATTGAAAGGGTAGAGAAAGTGTAAAGCGTGGAGAGAGTGTAACAGCCCAAGAGGCAGCGGTGCTGGGAGCCTCATTCCAGGGGATGTTGAAGTCATGGAGAACCATGGCAGGGCAGGTACAGGAAAGTGACTTTGAACTAGTTGCTAAGAGGGAATTATTACAGTGTCTTTAAAATGATAGTATCAAGGAATAGGAGGGAGATTCTGTTGTCATGAGCTTCAAAGTTGGCATATGTAGATGAGGAGGACAGTGAACAATGGAGAGTGAGGAGGTACCTGCCCTACACCAGGGCCAATCTATGGCGTCATAGGGATGGGAATTTTTAGTACTTCTCCTCCAAGGCTTTAAATATCTGTAATACCCTACTAAACATGTCCCTGTGAATTTTTAAGTACCCCTTAAGTTGGGTATTGCAGCCCCTGTTTGAGAAACCAGCGGACCTAGCTCCAAAGCTCATTTTCTCTTTTTTTTTTTTGGCACTACCTTGGTTTAGTGACCTTTTCAAACTTGTAAAGTTCTGTGCACATCTATGCCAAGATTATTTTTGCACAGCCCCAACAGTCCTTTTTAATTGGGGTTGGCATTGTGTCCAGGAGATTCTCCTTCTTCACCTGGTGTTTTGAAAAATTTCTATTTTATTGATTGATATTTTTAGCCATGGACTCCTTTGTTCAGACAAGTTACCTAAAAGCACAAATGAACTAAACATCTGAAATAGAGCTTTTGTTTTTAATTACTGAGGGCTTGTGTGTGTTTTGGTGGGAGGGGGCATGGTTGGGGGATTAATAGGGTAGAAGTTTTTAAAAATAACAACCCTAATACAAAAGGATTACACTCTGATTGAATTGCAGACACAGTATGTGATGATAGATATTTACAGAAATTATCTGTTCCTCCTTGTAATGTTCCTTACATTATAGTGCTCAGTAGGATAACCTATTCGGCCAACATCTGCTGAAGCTAATGCTGGAGATACCTCTAATGGAATAAGGATGCTTAATAGCTTTCTCAGTGATTTTGGTATTGAAAAGATAACTGGCAGTTTTCCTGTGTTCTGTAGTCTACTACAGATCAAAATGGCCTGAATCTAAATTGCACAGAGCACTAAGCTTAGAGTAGGGATGTGAATAAGGGTATCTCTGTTGAAATGTAACTGGAGGGAGGTGACAAAGACTGTTTCTGACCAAACTTTAGACAGATTCCTCTGTGCCCTTTTCTCAGCTGGGATTTGACGTTGGGCTTCCACATCAATCCTTACTGAGTCCAATCCTAGCAGCAATGCTGCTAAGTTAATTTAGAGAGACTCCTCTACCCTTTATCACTGTGACCTGCCTTCAGCAAGAATCCTGTTAAGTCAACTTTGAAAAATCTCCCTACCGTTGATGTCTCCTCATAGTAATTCTTCACCCACTGACCCTGTCACTTTGTTCTTTGTCTACAAATTCCCATTTGTGTTTGTAATTGAACTCATTTCTATACTGAATTCATCTTTTTTCTGTATTGTAATAGTTTTTGAAAAAACTTGGCAACTTGTAACTAGTATCGAGCTCTGGTTCTCTTTAACAAGTTCTTGTGTAGTAACTTAAATCTGGATTGGAGTCACCATCAGACCCTCAGACATGACTACAATACTTCAGCATGCACCAAGGCTATTTGTCTCCAATTTGCCTGTTTATTTGGGTATCCAGTGGTGAATCTGATTCCAGATTCCAGAACTCTGGATAAATATCTATTCAAGCATGGTGAGAACAGATTTTGATAAGAATCAACTATAGGGACTTTGCTGGTGGTCCAGTTGCTAAGACTCTGTGCTCCCAATGCAGGGGGCCCGGGTTTGATCCCTGGTCAGGGAACTAAATCCCACATGCTGCAAACAAAGATCCTGCATGCTGCAACTAAGACCTGGTACAGCCAAATTTTTAAAAAAGAATCAAATATACTCTAGAGCTGGTATTAGAGTCTCAGGCAAACAGAAACTAGTCCCAGGCCTCTCTCTTCCGAAGTATAAAGCTATCATTAGTCAAGAACATAGAGTATTCTTAACTGGTTAAACTCCCTCCTCCTTCTCAAGCTCTTGCAGGCTACATGCTTAACCACTCCACTCTAATACTTCCACTTCCTTTCTCCCTGGCAAAGTTTACTAAACCCTTGAGCTGCAGTGGCTCCTCTGGGGTTTCTGGGATATCCTCAAATTAATCCACCTAAAAGGAGCCCCAGAGTAAAGGATACAAAAATCTTGGACCTGAAATGTTCTCCTTACTTCTCTTGGTACAAAGAAGCTGAAAAATGGCTAAATAATTCAAGCCTCCCTCAAAGTCTGAGGCTCTTAAGCAATTTCTACAGAAAACACTTTTCCAATCCAATAAGCTGCCTAAATTACCCTCCTGACACCCAAATATTTCCCTCCTAGTCTTCTTCTGTTTTTCCCCAGGGTATCCTCCATCAGTCACACCCTAGCCTCTTAACTTTCGGAAACCATAAAGTTTACAGCAGATGAAACCTAGGGACCTTGGTTTTACTTTGAACCACATGCCATTGTCAAAGGCTTTTCTGACCTCTGAAAGGAAAGGGAAGCTTTACTGAACAATTTAGAATTGTTCTAGGAGCCTGTTCTCCTGGATTCCCCTTTATATCAATGTAACACCTATTGATTGGGCCTGGAGATACCTTCCTTTGGTTTAAAAAGCCAAATGACCCCCTTTGAAAACCATCAGGAGTCTCAGACTACACGATTTCCATTGGAAAGAGAGAAGTAAAAGAAAAAATGATTAGGGGGCATTCCCCAACAGAGACAGAAAGCTGTGGCTGTCACCATAGACTGGCCACAACATGGAAAGGCATTCAGAGTTAGAAATGACTTCCCAAATAGCCTCTGAGCACAAGCTTCAGAAATGGTGTCAGATCAGAGCTCTATGACACGTTACAGGAAAATATTAACTGGCAAAATGCAAACACATCTGAGGTCCAGATAGTAGCCTAGCATGATGAAAAATAGTGTTTCTGAAAATGGAAAATACACAATCCAACCTTATGGCCTAGCAATTAAAGCAGTCAAAAAAACCTGACAAATTTAATCTATGTCAAGCTCCAAAGTCACAGGTTCCCTTTGATCAGATACTTGCCAAAATTTTGAGAAAAATGTTAGGTCTGGGATTGTCTAGACCTCAAGAGAAAGGGGAAGCTGGGGTCTTTTTCTCATCAGAGCATGATTGCCTCCCCTCAGAGAAAGTAAGTGCCCACTGCTCTCAACTGCCACTAAACTCACTAGAGAAAATAATCCTTCAAGTTGAAGGGCACCCCTCCAAGTTTCTCAGTGATATAGGAGCAACACATCGCACTTTTAACAAGACTTCATTTCCTGTCCTCCTTCCTTGGAGTTCAAAACTTGAACAGTGAAGGTTCTAATAATGTACCTCATAATTTCTTCTAGCTCAGTCTCTCAATATTTTTGTAGGACCCTTTAAAGCTCGAAACAACATCCTTCTCAATTCTTCCACCCAAATAAATCTGTTAGGGATCTTCTCATTAGTTATGGTATCAGATTTTATTGTGCTTCTAAAAGACTTCTTCCTACAGATCCTCAGCTTCTCCCCTTCATCCCTATGTCCCCTAAGGGCTTTGTCCAACTTGCCTGAGTTTCTTTTCCCCATTCAGCCTAGCACTTATTTGACCAAAGATTTAAATCAACTGTTATGTAGCATTGCTTTTTATTTATGGGCTAAAGTTTCAGCAATATCAGACACATACAGGATGCTGAACCCCTCAAACTGGAAATAGATTCTTTCACATACCTCCCTAGGATTCCTCAATATCATCCAAAAACCAGAAGGACTTGAGAGGCTTTACCTAGCATTCCAGACTTTGTTAGACAGGAAATTTTATCTTCACTTTTGGTCCATACAGTACTCCCATTTGGACCATTAAGGAAACTAATGGGAAGGGATGTTAATTAGTTCAAGGTCTGACATCTGTCAGTAAAATGGTCAAATTTAGATTTTCTTCGTTTCCTGATCCTAACACTATCCTCTTTGCTATACCTTCCAGCATCCAGTATTTCACAGTCATTTATATGTTCAGCTTTTTTGACGATTCCCTTTCACAGGAAACTCTAACCTTTCCTTGCTTTCACTGAGAAAACCAGCAGTATACCTGAACATTATGCCTCAGTAAAGTCCTGAGGCCTCTACCTACTCTTGCATACCCTAAATGCCAGTTTGAAAGACTTAAAGAAAAATCCAAGGAGACTCCACAGTAATCCAGTATATAAATGACTTCCTTGTATGCTCTGACAGTTATGACAGGTCCCTTTTGGACACTGAATACCTTCTTAAGACATTAGCAAGAATAGACCACAAGATGCCTCGTGACAAAATTCAGTTATGCTTGTATGTCTGATATCTTGGTCAAGACACCTCAGCCACAGGAAAGACTGTCTCTACAAACCAAGAATCTACCATCCAACACTTTTTTTTCTCCCTGAAACAAAAGGACAACTGAGATTTTAGGGATCTTATGGGATATTGTAAGGTGTAGATACCTAATTTTCCTACGATTGCTTCATCTCTCGATGCTGTGACTAGGGAGTCATCCCCAGACCCAATAATCTCGAGATGCTTGTGAGAACCTTATGGAATCTCTGCTTTCACCTCCTGCCCTTGGACTTCCCAACTGCTCACTGCCTTTACCTTTGTTTGGTCATGAATGAGTGGGTCATGCTCTTGTAGTATTATCCCAGAGGCCTAATGGATACCAGAGACCCAAGAGGTATTATAGTTTGGCCTTAGACCCAGTAACTGAGACAACCCTGTGCCTGTGAGCTGTGGCCACAACTGCCAACATTGTCCATACTACCTCTGATTTAATATTAGGCCATGCGCTTGACATAAGTGTTCCTCATGTTGTAGAGACCCAGTTTCTTAGTGAATACACATGGTACTATTCCAGATCTTGACCTACTCCTCTTCCTTTCTCATATCACCACACATTTCTGTCAGAAATTTAACCTTGCCACCTTGTTGGCTTTATGCACTGACAGAATCTCCCATGATTGCTTCAATAATGCCAAATAACTATCTTTTTTTAGGTTAGGTTTGTCAGATAACTCCTTCCCCCAAGTTGATCTCATTATTTATATCCATGGTACCTCCCTCCAGGAAAAGTATGGGACCTTCCAACTTGTGAACGCAAATCTCTTGAATATGAAGCCATGCTAACAGTTAAATCAGCTCAGATGGCTGAATTAATTGATATCACTCAGACTTGCATAAAAGCAGAGAGAAAGAAGGTTAACATTTACACTGACAGCTGCTATGCCTTTAGGGTAGTACATGCTGTTGGCATGTTATAGAAATAGAAAGGATTCATGACAGCAGCTGGTATCCCAGTCCAAAATAGACTCGAAATAATAGAATGCTTAGAAGCATTGTTATTGTCCCAGCATATTGCTATAGTCAAAACTGAAGGGCATAGTATAAAAAAATCTCAAACACAGCCCAGCAAGACAAATTGACTGATAAATATGCTAACCTAGCAGCCTTTCCATACCACCTAAGATGTTCAAGTGGTTTCCAAGTCTTGGGACTATGACCCTGTATTCTGTTTCAAGGCCTTGCCCGGTAGAATTCTTCACTTTTCCTTGAGGGGGAAGAAAATTCTTTAGAATGACTCCCAAGGAAATAATCACCGATATCTGCATGACCCATGTAACAGCTTCAGACTCAAAAAGGGCTGGATGGGAAAAGCGGGATGTTCAGTCTACTCAAATAGGCTAAAGTAGCACCATGATGGCCACTTGATGGCTCTTAAGTCTGTTGCCCAAGTCATTATGTATAGTTTACATGATATAACCTCTCATGGAAAGGACAAAATGCCAATTATATTAGACACACAATAGTTTGGACCCTTTAGCTTTTATTTGAACCAAGTAGCTTCCTCTTGCTTCATATAACAAAAACATAATCTTGGAAAGACTGTGTGTCTTTTGTAGAGCAAGGAAGGGAAGTAGATCATCTCCCACCAGACCTTCCTTCATTTACAGAAGAACAAGGCTACCCACACATACTCTCCCTCATCTGCATGTTTTCTAAATGGTCAGAGGTTGTCTCTGCCACAATGCCTCAGCAGGTTCGGTAGCCAAAGTTTTTGTAGAATGATTCTTCTCCTCTACTGTATCTAGTAACAGATCACATTTCATTGTCAGGTTATATAGGAAATTGAAAAGGCAGCACACATCAGTCAAAGTCTCCACCGCTGTTACCATGCTTAGTAATCAGACATCATAGAAAGAGCCAACAGTACTTCAAGACCAAGCTAGCTAAATTATTTGAAGAATTGAACTCACTGTAACCATGAGAGATTCCTGTTGCTCTTATGACTCTCTGAATTTCACCTCTATCTATGTATAAACTATCACCTTTTAAAGTTAATCTTGGGAAGGCCCATGAGGATGCCTTATTCATCGTGGCTTGCAGAAGATTCTAACCTGACACCATCAGATACCTTTAGATACTCTCAAGGGTTAAAAAAATATCCTCAGTCTTATATCAGCAAATGAAGACTGCCTTCCCTTTATTGTGGATTGTTGCATCTGTGTTCATCAGTGATACTGCCCTGTAGTTTTCTTTTTTTTGTCTGGTTTTGGTATCAGGATGATGGTGGCCTTATAGAATGAGTTTGGGAGTGTTTCTTCCTCTGCAGTTTTTGGAGTAGTTTGAGAAGGATAGGTATTAACTCTTCTCTAAATGTTTGATAGAATTTGCCTGTGAAGCCACCTGCTTCTAGACTTTTGCTTCTTAGAAGTCTTTAAATCACAATTTCAATATCAGTGCTTGTGGTTGGTCTGTTCATGTTGTCTATTTTTTTCCTGGTTCAGCCTTGGAAGGTTGTTCCTTTCTAAGAATTTGTCCATTTCTTCTAGGTTGCCCATTTTATTGGCATATCATTGCTTGTAAAGGTCTCTTATGATCTGTTGCATTTCTGTGGTGTCACTTATAGTGAAGTGAAAGTCACTCAGTCTTGTCCGACTCTTTGTGACCCCATGGTCTATACTGTCCATGGAATTCTCCAGACCAGAATACTGGAGTGGATTGTCATTTCCTTCTCCAGGGGATCTTCCTGACCCAGGAATCAAACCAGGGTCTCCTGCATTGCAGGTGGATTCTTTACCAACTGAGCTATCAGGGAAGCCCACTTATACAGTGACACTTATAATGTCTCATTTTTATTTCTAACGTTATCGATTTAAGTCCTCTCAGTATTTTTTTCTTGAGTTTGACTAAAGGTTTATCAATTTTGTTTATCTTCTCGAAGATGCCTTCCCTTTAGAATTTCCTGATTATCCTTTACATGACTTACAAATAGGTGATCCGGTATTCTTAAAATGCCACCACTGGAAAACTAACTTTGATCCCAGATGGAAGGGAGTTTATACTAGTTTACTCTACTAAAACTCCTGTCAAGTTGTAGGTTGTTCAATCTTGCAGTCATGTTTCACAATTAAAGGAAAACAACAGCTGTTCAAATTAGAGAAGTAGTCTAACCAGAAACACCAGACTGAGTCTATACCAAAAGTTCTAGAAGCAGACAACAAGGAGAAGCAGACAACAGCGAGAAGCAGTCATTCAAGTAAGTAGAGTGACATCACAAGATAGTCAACTACTGTCCAAGGTAACAGAACAGAACTCATTTGGGTTCCTCTTCCTTGTGTGTTAGTTGCTCAGTCATGTCTGACTCTTTTGTGACCTCATGGACTGTAGCCCCCTCAGCTCCTCTGTTCATGGGATTTCCTAAGCAAGGATACTGGAGTGGGTTACCATTTCCTCCTCCAGGGGATCTTCCCAACCCAGGGATTGAACCCAGGTCTCCTGCACTACAGGCAGGAAGTTTACCACCTGAGCCACCAGGGAAGCCCTGATTATCCCCTGCTTTTTTTTTTTTTCCTTCTTATTTGCCTAAAGGTTCTCCTGCTCTTCCCTACACCCACTCCAGTGTTCTTGCCTGGAGAATCCCAGGGACGGGAGAGCCTGGTGGGCTGCCCTCTATGGGGTTGCATAGAGTCAGACACGACTGAAGTGACTTAGCAGCAGTAGCAGCTCTTCCCTACTTTTGTTTATCAAGACATGTTTCTACCCACAGTAACTTTCTACCTTCAACATGACCTCTCTTCACCTTAAACTTCATCTTTCATTTCATTTTCTTGCCTCTAAATTGAAGATATTCTGCACTTCCACCTACTCCCTCCAGTTTCCTACCTCTCAGTAAGATTTTTTTCATCCACAGGACCTTTGGAAACCCTGGGTCAAGTTTCACTCAAGTAAGCATACTCCACTGTTGCATGCCTCTATATCCTTAACACTTTTCCCATTGAAAGGTGAGCTGTGTTCCCTTTCTTAATTGTAAACAGTAGAACATGCCTGAAGTGATGCTGCCTAACTTCATTATCTAGGTCAGACAGTGCCCTGTGTCTTCCAACTAGTTCTCCTGAAATACATACTCTATGGGAAACCAGTCATCATGTAGGAAATACATCTACCTGGGGGATTGATACATATTAGAGAGACTATGTAGGCATTTCTGTTGATGGTCTCAGCTGAGCTTGCCCGCCAACAACCAGCGTAAATTGCTGTTCATGAGAGTTAGCCAGTCAAACCCTAACATAACTACGGACATGACTGACAAGGGATTCAACTGTATGGGAGAATCTCAGTAATTAAAATGCACAAAAATGCCCCCCACCTCAAGTCTATATATTGAATAATGAAAAAAATCCCATGTGCTACCGAATATTTTTTAAAATCAACCAGTATCAGTATACTGGTTGGGACTTCCCTGTTGGCTGAGATGGTAAAAGCATCTGCCTACAATGCGGGAGACCTGGGTCGATCTCTGGGTCAGGAAGATCCCCTGGAGAAGGAAATGGCAACCCACTTCAGTATTCTTGCCTGGAGAATCCCATGGATGGAGGAGCCTGGTAGGCTACAGTCCATGGGGTTGCAAAGAGTCGGACACAACTAAGCGACTTCACTTCTTCGAGTATCAGTATGTATAAGGCTTGCATTATAACATTCTCAGAGCCAAAGTTATACAAAATGAAAGTCTTTGTAAAATATTCTGCTGGCACTTTTGGATTACTTAGTAATTCTAAGTAATTCATTCAATATGAAAAGATCATCAGAGTTCAGGGCAGAAGAATCAATTTNTTGGCTCCATCCCTTTATTCTTTCTGGAGTTATTTCTCCACTGATCTCCAGTAGCATATTGGGCACCTAACTGACCTGGGGAGTCTCTCTTTCAGTATCCTATCATTTTGCCTTTTCATATTGTTCATGGGGTTCTCAAAGCAAGAATACTGAAGTGGTTTGCCATTCCCTTCTCCAGTGGACCACATTCTGTCAGACCTCTCCACCATGACCCGCCCATCTTGCATGGCCCCACAGGGCATAGCTTAGTTTCATTGAGTTAGACAAGGGTGTGTTCCTAGTGTGATTAGATTGACTAGTTTTCTGTGATTATGGTTTCAGTGTGTTTGCTCTCTGATGCCCTCTTGCAACACCTACCATCTTACTTGGGTTTCTCTTACCTTGGACGTGGGGTATCTCTTCACGGCTGCTCCAGCAAAGCACAGCTGCTGCTCCTAATCTTGGATGAGGGGTATCTCCTCACTGCTGCCCCTCCCGACCTTGAATGTGGAGTAGCTCCTCTAGGCCCTCCTGGGCCTGCGCAGCCACTGCTCCTTGGACTAACAGCAAACTGACCCATTATTGGATAAGTGGTAACATTTTTTGGATTTGAATGTCCAGTTTACACGGGACAATTTTCAAAAATTTTTTCTTCTGCAGAACCTGGGTGAGCTGATTTTGGATCTCCCTTATTCTGCCTTTGATATCTCTTAGAAGTTCTCAGTGACTTTCTTACAATGCACATTTCAGAATGGTTCCATTATTGATATGTCTCTGAGCAGCAGTGTTGAAGCTTCATGCTTCAAAATATCTAGATTTTTCATCCTTATTGTTATGGCTATTTTTCCAAATACTTGTGATTTCTGCATAATTAAGTTAATTCCTTATAGGTTAGAACTTACTGCAGAGGACAGTAGCCATTTTGCATTTAAATCTGTCAGTGAGACAGTTAACTTAAGCAATATGGGTAAGAGTTGTTACTGCTCTATCTTACTTCCTGCCATTTTTTTATTATTATTATCAGCACGAGGGAGTTACCTCACTTGGTTATGTCCTGCCATGTGACCTATAATATAATTACTTTTCTTATTTCTTCACCCAAACAAGTTGAGACAGATTACTATACTCAAAAAAGTTATGCATTATACATATTCATGTATTTGACTGTTGTAAATATTGCCCATTATTTTTGAGAAAAATCATATGATTTGAGGTTCTGTTTGCCACATGAGGTATAAATTGATCCAAAGTATTTTTTTTAATTAACATAGTTGCTACTATAACCTAAAATAATATTTATATCCTATTCTTTGTTAAAGACAGAGATTAATCAGTTTGAAAAGTTCTCAAGTAGATGAATGATTTTTTTAACCTGAGAGATGACAGTCTTCCACCACAGTCTCTCTATTTTTTTTTTCCTCAGGTAATCACAATGCTTTAGACTTGATTATACCTTTTGGGAGAATTTTAGGGTTTCACACAGTTATCAAATGTTCTGCCAGCAAATTTCATCCCACCAGTGAAATTGCCTCATTTTTGTTGTTCTCTAAAAACACACATTTTGAAAGTTGATCACATGTGCATTTTGCAACAAAGATTTTTGAGATGCAGAGAAATCTTACCCACTTATAGTCTTCTCACAGATTCAAATAGCCATTTTGAATTTACAACTTTATAAAGTAGCTTGTTAAACACTTTAGTCAATTTAGACACTGAGTCTCTAAAGCAGAAAGAATTGAAATATATGAAAAAAGTTGTAACAAGATGGCTATATGGGCCCCTAGAGTCTATGATTAGTTCACTTTTGGGGCCTGGTGTGGAGGCAGCTGACTTGGACCATATTCTTCATTCATTTATTCAGTCAGGGCTTCCCGGGTGATGCAGTGGTAAAGAATCCAGCTGCCAATGCAGGAGCCACGGGGGACGTGAGTTCAATTCCTGGGGTGGGAAGATCCCCTGGAGGAGGAAATGGCAACCCACTCCAGTATTGTTGACTGGGAAATTCCATGGACAGAAGAGCCTGGCAGGCTACAGTCCATGAGGTTGCAAAGAGTCGGGCGTGACTAGTGATTGAGCACACACCCACATCTGTTCAATAATGAACTACTATGCCAACTCTTGTTCTAGTTCTCTGTGTCCATTTGATCTTTGGTACAGCAAGTATTGCCTGTTATCATATTTATTTCTTCTCATTGACAAGAATATGAGTTCCTAGAGCACAAGACCTAACACTTAGTAGAGTAAATGACTCATGTTAGGATTTGGGGAATAATGATTAGTCAATTCACAAATGAAGTTAAAATGAAAAGACCATTCTTGAGGATCAACCTAATCAGGTATTTAAAAATCAGAAAAGGAAGGAAACATACATTTATCTTATAAAAATAGAATTTAAGTAGATGGAAGGGAGGTATGAAGGGCATTTTAGGCATCCAAAGAAATGGAGGCAGCTGAAAGGTAGTGATGTGTGAGAGAGCTCTGGAAATAGTGACCCTTTGCACAGACTGAATCAGAGTAGCCTGGGTGCTATGGACAGCATTTGTAAGTGGAACACTACTCTTCATAAATAACAGGGAAACTTTGAATGGTTTCGGTAAGGGAAGTGGCATAACAATGTACCTATAAGGGAGTTTTATGATACTCTGTAAAGTGGATTAGAAGTGAAAGAAACTAATTGTATTAGCTTAAATATGAACAGAAAAGCATCCTAGTTAAAATGATATTTTTGTGATTGAATTTTTTTTTTAATTGGAGTAACAAATGGTTTAAGCATTGGATATAATGGGAAAAAATATTTCTTGTGACCTCTTTCAGCTGTTCTTTGTTAATATTTCGAAGTGAGCAAAGTGTTTCTAGATTTTGTTTTGAGAATCACAATGATTATTGATAAAAACCAACTGAAAATGAAGATAATAAATATATTTGGATTTAAAAAATGAATAATTTGCCATATTTTTAGTTAATTGGAAGTAGATGATTTAACGATACCATAGCATTCAAAATGGCTAACTGAGAGCCTGCGCTATCAAAGATGAGAATTTCAATTATGATATCAATAGGTTTTCAAATATTTCACTGCTTATTATTTGACCTAAGTCCCTAGAATGCATTCATATATATTTAGTGCCTTTGTAAAGCTCATTTCTGTAGTAGATATACCATCCTTAGCCACCACAAAGCCCAGACAGGCAAGTGATACCAAAACTGTTCTTCTAGCAGTTGTAAAATGAAGAAAATCAATAAATTAGGTCTTGCCCTCCCAAATTCATACATCTCCCACCTTGTCTGGCACTAGTGTGGGAAGTATTCACTATGACATGGGGACATGAATCTCTTATTTCTCCACCCACTAAAGTTTAGCAGTCTGTGTTGAGTGGATATAATTAAACTTCATTAGGGAAGAATCTGCCTTATTCAAAAAAATACCATTTCTCTAACATGTGTTGAAGAAAGCTAAAATAATTAATACCAGTTCCTAGTCAGAATTTCAAACATAAAATTACAAGGAGCATTTATAGTCAACCAAAGTGTACTTAAAATACACTGTACATGCACATGTGAGACAGGCTGAAATGTTGTTGTCATGTAGCATATGATATTACAAGTACAATAAGGATAGTTATGATGAAATAGTAAAATAATATAGAAAATAGAATTAATGTATCATCTAATCATCTCCACTTAGTTAAAGCATTTCATAAGGTAGAACTTTTAAGCCTTACTGAAAAAAAAATCCACATATATTAAAAAATAAAATGCATTGGGTTGCCCATTGAAAACCAATAGAAAAAATTTCCTAAGGAATCAGTATCTAGTTATTTACTTTTGCCTCCAACTTTCTTTGGTCTTTACTTTACAGACATTGTATTTTAACAAATATACTAAATGTATAAAGTTTGAGCATAGAAGCCCTGTTTCTCTGGCTTAGGCAGCAAAAAAAGACATAATAGGAATTTCCATCTTAAATATTGTTTCACAACTAAGCATAAATTGCATTAGCAAAACTGAGCCACATATGTTTTCTTGATATATTAGTCTCTGAAAGATGATGCTGTGAAAGTGCTGCACTCAATATGCCAGCAAATCTGGAAAACTCAGCAGTGGCCACAGGACTGGAAAAGGTCAGTTTTCATTTCAATCCCAAAGAAAGGCAATGCCAAAGAATGCTCAAACTACAATTGCACTCATCTCACATGCTAGTTCAGCAAGACGTGAACCGTGAACTTCCAGATGATTAAGCTGGTTTTAGAAAAGGCAGAGGAACCAGAGATCAAATGGCCAACATCTGTTGGATCATGGAAAAAGCAAGAGAGTTCCAGAAAAACATCTAGTTCTGCTTTATTGACTATGCCAAAGCCTTTGACTGTGTGGATCACAAGAAACTGGAAAATTCTGAAAGAGATGGGAATACCAGATCACTTGACCTGCCTCTTGAGAAATCTGTATGCAGGTCAGGAAGCAACAGTGAGAACTGGACATGGAACAACAGACTGGTTCCAAATAGGAAAAGGAGTACGTCAAGGCTGTTTATTGTCACCCTGCTTGTTTAACTTACATGCAGAGTACATCATGAGAAACGCTGGGCTGGAGGAAGCACAAGCTGGAATCAAGAT
>SJXQ01006124.1:28407-55207 GCA_006408695.1 Aepyceros melampus
GAAACAGTGTCAGACTTTGTTTTTTTGGGCTCCAAAATCACTGCAGATGGTGACTGCAGCCATGAAATTAAAAGACACTTACTCCTTGGAAGAAAAGTTATGACCAACCTAGATAGCATATTCAAAAGCAGAGACATTACTTTGCCGACTAAGGTCCGTCTAGTCAAGGCTATGGTTTTTTCTGTGGTCATGTATGGATGTGAGATTTGCACTGTGAAGAAGGCTGAGCGCTGAAGAATTGATGATTTTGAACTGTGGTGTTGGAGAAGACTCTTGAGAGTCCTTTGGACTGCAAGGAGATCCAACCAGTCCATTCTGAAGTGGATCAGCCCTGGGATTTCTTTGGAAGAAATGATGCTAAAGCTGAAACTCCAGTACTTTGACCGCCTCATGCGAAGAGTTGACTCATTGGAAAAGACTCTGACGCTGGGAGGAATGGGGGCAGGAGGAGAAGGGGATGACCGAGGATGAGATGGCTGGATGGCATCACTGACTTGATGGGCGTGAGTCTGAGTGAACTCCGGGTGTTGGTAATGGATAGGGAGGCCTGGCGTGCTGCAATTCATGGGGTCGCAAAGAGTCATACATGACTGAGTGACTGAACTGAACTGAATTGAACTGACTTGTTAGCCTAGAGCCAGTAATAGATTAGTTAAAGAAGCTGAGCCTTTGAGTGTCAGTGACAGCATCCACTTCAAGTTCAGTGATTGCCAACCTTATGGGAAACTTCCAGATCGTACCATACACTCTTATTATCAGTGGAACTTGAGACACAAAATAAGAGATGTGTGAAATACACTTGTTAGGAAAACAAAACCATAGCATGTAAAGTCAGTATTCACAGTGAAAATGTAAATCTTGAGCTTTTGGTAAAGCCATCGTGGATTTTAATTCTTTAAAAAATGCAGGTGGCTGTAAACTTGAATTCAGAAATAATTTTTATGCTATAGTTTAAATTACTATGTTCCAGTCAGGGTAATAATTTTGCAGGGCATCTTATCTAGGCTCCACTTATTGACAGAACTGGTAGCTTCTATCTAATGGATACCGCAGATGTCACCAGCAGGAACTACTTTATAAAAAATACAAGGAAAAAAATGGAAAATAAATCCAAGTCTTAGGATAATAGGCAGGGTAACTTGAGGATTTCTTTGTTTAAAATGGCTAATTGTGAGATAATTATTTTAACTCTTTCATCTCTTCACATAGAAAATACATGTTTTCTATGAATACTTACAAAGCCTCATGATATTACGTAAAAAAGATTTCTATTTTTTTTAACTAAATTACAGTGACTAACGACCACAGACACATACTGGCATAACACCTTTTTAATATAACTTCAGTGTGTTAAGGGAACTGAGAGTGGAGCCCACTATACAGGAGGGCAAAACATCATTTAGTTAAATTTGACAGTTATGGAAAAGGATGAAGAAAAATTTCTTTGTTGACAGGTACCAGCTATTGACTGGTGGCTTTCTGCAACATCTTTTTAGGGACAACGTTCTTTTCCTAAATTCACTTTCCTTTGTGGACTTTCATACACATACTACCAAGACACAGATCCCCAAATATGAACAGTAATCTGTGATATAAAAGCCTAACCAGCATGAGGGGTAGCTGCAAACCACCTGTTTGGCCTCAGATGCAAACAGTTCTTTCCTTACTGATCTATCTGTCTTGGAAAATTACCCCAGGAACTCTCACCACTGTGGCAGGTTGGATTTTGTGTCAAGTAAATGCTTCAAGTGCTGGCTTAGACTAGCCAGGTATTTAAGGTTTGCCAAGCTTTCCCATCACATATTTTAAGCCACACTTAAAAGAGAATCCCTTTTATAGTGATGTTTTGCTATCAACCTTGTAACTTCTCTGTGTCTTGTCGGTAAACTGCCAGTCATTATTAAGGTTGGGAGGAACTAGAATTGGAGATTAGACAAAGATGGATTGTATAGTTTTGTAACCTACTGGATGCATCCTTGGAAAAGTTACACCATTCCTTGAAGTCTTGGTTTACTCATATTTATGTCAGAGATATATATGAGATTAAGTGGCATATGCAACACACAGTGTTTAGCGTATCATGAGTTCTCTACGTATGTTAGCTTTCTTTTCTTTCTTGTATCTGTTCTAATGATAGAAAAACAAAACATATCAAATTGTAACTTAATGTGAAAGTTCATTTCTGAAATATGTGAATGAGTGCCACGTCTGTATCTGTGATCAAATTACAAGTTTAACCTCAATCCCAGGTTATTGACAACCCTGCTATAATTTGAATGGTTTTGGCAAATAGATGTTTTTCTTAGCTACCCTTTACTTTCTTTATTTTTCTTTTACTTTTAAAAACTGAGGTAGATTTTGCATCCATTGAAATAAGTTTCTTCATGACCCTTGCCAGGCCATCTGTGCCTCCATCCATAGGCACATTTCAATTATAAGTTAGTTTTGCCTGTTTTACAGCTTCATATGAATGGAACTGTGTTCTTCTCCTTTTTTTCACACGACATGAAATGTTTGAGATTCATCAATGTTAATCCACATATCCCTAAGCTTTGTTTTGGCAAATGGTATTCAATTGCATAAATATATCAGAGCTGTTTATCCACTTCCCTCAATTTTTACACTTTCGTCTCTAAGCATCCACAAAGTCTAAAATATTTCTATTTGATTCTTTACGGAAAAAGTTTTCTGATTCCTATTCTTGAATGATTATCAGACTAATTAATGTTATATGAGCTCTGCATCTAATCAAAATGTTTTCATTGACAAGTTATAGTATTAGGTCTTCAGTTTTTGTTTAAAATCAATATAAAATGACAAAAGGTCATGGAAATAATATTCCTCCTTTTTTTATTTTAAAACATAATTTTAGATCATGGACAATTAGTATGTAGTACTTGGTGGTACTTGGGCTTCTCTGATGGCTCAGATGGTAAAGAATCTGCCTGCAATGCAGGAGACATAGGCTCAAACCTTGGGTCAGGAAGACTGTCTGGAGAAGCGAATGGCAACCCACTCCAGTATTCTTGCCTGGAGATTCCATGAACAGAGGAGCCTGGTGGGCTATAGTCCATGGGCTCTCAAAGAGTCAGACACAACTGAGTGACTAACTAACGCTTTCACTTTCATTTTCACAATGTATCTTAAAATATTCAAACTAAAAGCCTACCTATAATTTGTCAAAGAGATACATTGTTCTGACACAATGGTGCATTTCCCTTTACCAAACCATGAAAATATGTAAGACATAGTATTTTCTACCTTGCCATTCAAGACAAGTTTAATTTAATGCTTTATGCTCAGGTTTTATTATAATCATTTATTCTGATTTTTTCAAAAATTTGCACTATTTCTTTTATATTCACTGATGTTATTTATGTATGCATCATCCAGTGAAGGAAATCAAATACATTTGCAACAAGGAATAACAGAGTCAATTAATATGTTAATATATGCATACAGTAGATCTCTTAAAATATATCAAACCATCACACAACTCTCATAGAAAGTTAGAATCTCATGCACACAGACAGATTGTCCTAACTTGGTTTCCAAATACTTACCAGGAAACTATAAATATATAAAAATTTGACTGAGTATAAATATGGGCATTGGCTCTGCCCATATTTACCAATATTATCTCCTCCTGTTTTGGTAATTGCTGCTATTTTTCATATCACTGAATTAACACAATAAAAATGTGAACAAATACTAAGGTTAAACAGAATACTATGAAAATCAAAGATAAAATAGGGGCAGTGTTGATATTTATAACTTAAGTTCTGAGTGTGTATATGTGTGTTTGAATTACCTATTTTCTGAAAGTATGAGCCACAGAGTGTTAGAACAGAATGACATGTTACAAATTCTGCAGTTAATCCCCTTATTCTTTCAGAGGAAAAAGATAAAGCCTGGCAGATGTTCCCTGGCACACCAAAGTCAGTGGGAACACCAGGGGCAGAATTAGAGCCAGTTTGTACTGTAATAGGTTTATTATCATGTCTTATTGCCTTACCCTTTCTTTTTTATTCTTTCTTTCTTATTGAAGTATAGTTGATTTAGAATGTTTCAGAAGTACTGCAAAGTGATTGTTATACATATATATAAAACATTCCTTTCCACTGTAAATTATTACAAGATATTGAGTATAGTTCTCTGTGCTATACATTAGGTCCTTGTTGGTATCTATTTTGTGTGTATACATACACACACACACACACATATAGTAATGCATATTTATATTTGTTAACCCCAAATTCCAGATTTGTCTCTCCCTTGCCTTTGTCCCCTTTGGTAACTGTAACTTGGTTTTCTGTACTTGTGAATCTGTTTCTGTTTTGTTGTTGATGTTGTTCAGTCGCTAAATCATTTCTGACTCTTTGCAACCCCATGAACTGCAGCATGCCAGGCTTCTGTGTCCTTCGCTGTCTCCTGGAGTTTGCTCAAACTTATATCCATTGAGTCAGTGGTGCCATCTGACCATCTAATTCTCTGTCACCCTCTTCTTTTACCTTCACTCTTTCCCAGCATCAGGTCTTTTCCTGTGAACCAGCTCTTCATATAAGGTGGCCAAAGTACTGGAGCTTCAACATCAGTCCTTCCAATGATTATTCAGGGTTGATTTCCTTTAGGATTGACTGGTTAGATCTCCTTTGTTTTGTAAATAAGTTCATTTGTATAACTTTTTTAGATACAACATTTAAGTGATGTCATATGGTATTTGTCTTTGTCTGATTTACTTAGTATGATAATCTCCAGGTCCATCCATGTTGCTGCAAATGGCATTATTTCATTATTTGTAATGGCTAAGTAGTATTCCACTGTATATACACATAGGAGACAGGAAGAATAAAAGAAAAGCAGGCCTCAGCAAGGGCCACAAAAGAAATTTATAATTATTGATAAACTGGATGCTATAAGGCATGAGACTCTTGGAACAAGTCCAGAGGGAACAGTTTCATAATCTTGAAAACAAGATATGATCCTGGGGTCAGAAAACCGACCCCAGACTGTTTCTCAACCGGCATCTCAAGAGTCACGTTTTACGTATCTGGTGGAAAATCTATAGAGAATATTAGTCTTAGTTACTGATTTGATATTGATTACTGTTTCCTAATTACTCAATGGTTAATGATCATTTTGTTCTTTGGCCCTGAAGGCCACATGAGTTATAGTTTAACTCCCTGCATATTCTTTCATTCACGGCTGAAAGTATAATAAAGCTGGCTTGGATTCAGTTTCGGCACCTTCACCTTGGAGCAGTGTTGGTCCCCTGATCCTCGCTTTTCTCTGAATTCTTGTGTCTCGTTTCTCATTCTCTCGCCTCATTGCGCTTTCAGAAACTCTGCTTGTCTAGCTGGCCTCAACATTACATACTACATCTTCTTTATCCATTCATCTGTGAATGGATACTTAGGTTACTTCTATGTCTTGGCTATCATAAATAGCGCTGCTGTGAACATTGGGGTACATATCTCTTTTTGAATTAGAATTGTCATTTCTTGTTTTCTGGAAATATATCCAGGACTGGGATTGCTTGCTCATATGGCAACTGTATTTTAGTTTTTTAATGAACCTCTATACTCTTTTCCATAGGCTTCCCTGGTGGCTCTGTTGGTAAAGAATCCTCTTGCAATACAGTAGACCTGGGTTCAGTCCTTGAGTCTGGAAAAATCCCTGGAGAAGGGAATGGCAACCCACTCCAGTATTCTTGCCTGGGAAATCCCATGGACAGGCAAGTCTGGCAAGCCATAGTCCATGGAGTCACAAGAGTTAGACACAACTCAGAGGGTAAAGTGTCTGCCTGCAATGTGGGAGACCTGGGTTCGATCCCTGGGTGGGAAAGATCCCCTGGAGAAGGAAATGGCAACCCATTCCAGTATTCTTGCTTGGAAAACCCCATGGATGGAGAAGCCTGGTGGGCTACAGTCCATGGAGTTGCAAAGAGTCGGACACGACTGAGCGACTCCACTTTAGCAGCCAAACCACCACCACCAGACTGTTTTCCATAGTGGCCGCACCAGTTTACATTTCCACCAACACTGTAGGAGGGATCCCTTTTCTCCACACCCTTTTCAGTGTTTACTATTTATAGACTTTTTAATGATGGTCAGCTTCCCTGGTGGCTCAGACAGTAAAAGAATCTGCCTGCAATGCAGGAGACCCACATTCAGTCCCTGGGTTGGGAAGATCCCCTGGAAAAGGGAATGGCAACCCATTCCAGTACTCTTGCCTGGAGAATTCCATGGACAGAGGAACCTGATGGGCTACAATCCACGGGATCACAAAAGACTGGACACAGCTGAGCGACACATGTATAATACACATATTTTGACTGGTGCGAGGTGATACCTCATTGTGGTTTTGATTTACATTTCTCTAACAATTAGTGATATTGAGCATCTTTTCATGTGCCTCTTGGCTATCTGTATGTCCTTAGAGTAGTATCTATTTAGATCCTCTGCCCATTTTTTGATCTTTGTTGTTTTTTTTTTTTTTATATTGAAACTGCATGAGTTGTTTGTATATTTTGGAGATTAATTTCTTTCAGTCACATAGTTTACAAATATCTGTATGTTTCTTTCCATTTTGTTTATGGTTTCCTTTGCTATAAAAGATTTTAAGTTTAATTAGTCTCATTTGTTTATTTTTGCTTTCATTTTCATATAACTTATGTTCTTCTTGAAGCTTGATTTTATTGCTACTTTCTTAATTTTATTATGTTATCTTTTAGTAATTAGGCATATATATTCAAGGCCATTTTAAGTACATTCATGACCACAGTAATAGATACTTCATTGTCAAAATATAGTCATAATTGAAAAACACAATAGATCATTTGGATGTTCTAGGGAATAGGAAAGTTTTGACCACCCATCCTATCACTTACTTTTCAGAAAAGAAAAAAAAAAATACTACATCACAAAATAAAATACCTTGGGGTTATTATGCTTAGTGAGATAAGTCAGAGAAAGACAAATACTGCACGTTTTCACTGATACAGAGAGTCTAAAAGATGAAACAAATGAACAAATACAACCAAATAGAAATAGACTCACACATAAAGAGAGCAAACTAGGAATTACCAGAGGAGAGCGGGGTAGGGATAGAGGCAAAATAGGTGAATGGAATTAGGAAGTACAAATTACTAGTTATAAAATGGGTGAGTTATAAGGATGTAATGTACAACAGAGAGAATATAGTCAATATTTTATACTGTGTAGTGTGTGATAAATAAAAAATATTGAATTATTTTGTACACTTGAAACTAATTTTATATTTTATGTCAATAATATTTCAATTAGAGAGAAAACAGACACACACATAGATGAGAATGAGTTCCCTCCATTGAACAGGCCAGGACAGGTCACAGATACCTGGGCCTATGGGACAGTGGTATCAGAAATTTTTCTGCAGAAGATGGTTATTTTGAGGTGCTAGCCTGCCATCTTTTCAGTCAGTCAGCTCCACAAATAAAGTCGTATTCCTTGCAAAAAAAAAAAAAAAAAGAAAAGAAAATTTTCTGCAGTTGGAGGAGGCGAGTTCTGAGAAGAAAGGACTTGGACATAAATGATAATTTTGTGCCAACAGAAGACCAGATTGTCCATGGATCCTCTTTTTTCATGAGACCTAAAGTGATGGAATGTCTCAGCAATGGAGGGCAGCTTGCCATATCCTGTGGCGCTCTGTAGGAAAGACAAGGGAAAATACACAAGCACCTTCTTTAATGAACAGTCCCATATTCATGTTGTCAGTGGTGATTAAGTGTTCGCAGTATATCAGTGGCTATATTAAATTAGCATTCTTAATTTGAGTGTTTTGGTTTGGCTGTTCTGTTTTTATTGAATTCATAAACTGATCATTTTTATAGCTGCATAAAAGCTGGAAGCTAAAGATATGCTTTTTAAATATATTTGTTTGAGCATATTTTAGTAATTGGCTAGTACAACTAATTGAAGCCCACAGAGGGAGACCAAAATAATTTTTTCTTTTCCTTAAATTGTCTGAACAGTGACCAAGTTTAAAAAGCATGGCTTTCAGAAAGTAACACATGCTATTAAAGTGGTCCCCGTGAGAACAGAATAATAAAAAAATTGTTCTTGATTAAGTGTTCGCAGTATATCAGTGGCTATATTAAATTAGCATTCTTAATTTGAGTGTTTTGGTTTGGCTGTTCTGTTTTTATTGAATTCATAAACTGATCATTTTTATAGCTGCATAAAAGCTGGAAGCTAAAGATATGCTTTTTAAATATATTTGTTTGAGCATATTTTAGTAATTGGCTAGTACAACTAATTGAAGCCCACAGAGGGAGACCAAAATAATTTTTTCTTTTCCTTAAATTGTCTGAACAGTGACCAAGTTTAAAAAGCATGGCTTTCAGAAAGTAACACATGCTATTAAAGTGGTCCCCGTGAGAACAGAATAATAAAAAAATTGTTCTGCCAAAACAAGCTCGAAAATACAAATCAAAACAACACTGAGACATTTCCCCTCACTTATCAGATTGGCAAAAAGACAAATCGAAGTTTGACCATTCACCTTTCTGTGACATTTTGAAGTACTAGACACTGTCCTTCCTACATTGCTAGTATCAGTGCAAAGTGGTTACATCCTCATGGAAGAAAATCTGGCAATATTTATCAAAATTGCCATTTGATCCAGAAATCCTACTTCTCAAAATCTATCCTACAGATACAACTGTACAGTAGTATGTACAAATTAACAGGCTTTTAGCTAGGTGGGTAGTTCTGAAAGGAGGTGGAGGTGGCTTTTTACCTTGCCCCAGGGGATATTTGGCAAAGAGTGGAGCCTTTTGGATGTTATAAATAGGAAAGGGCGCGCTACTTGTATGTAGTGGGTAGAAGCCAGGGCTGCTGCTAAACATCTTATAGTACATAAGCTAGCCCCTTGAACAAAGAATTCTCTGTCCCAAATATCAGTGATGCTAAAGTTAAAACACGCTGATATAGATCAGTTGTTTTATTTATATGATAAACTATGCTACTTTCTATAATTTCTGTCTTTTGTTTTGTTTTCAGATTTTAGGGACAGCTTTTGCAGTTTTATTCAGCATTTATGGTTTAGGTTTAGATTTTTTCACTTTGATTCCTCCATGATAACAATGAACTTAGATTAGAAATATCTAGTAAGTTAAAATATTTTAATAATTATAGCATATCAATGGGGAAAAAATCTTAAGTGCCAAAACAAAAGCCTTTACTTTCTGTATCTTAGCTTTTTGTATCCCTGCACTGAAAATATAATTTAGAGTTTTGAAATCAGCAAAATACAATTAGATTTTCATCAGATACACAAAGTCTGAAGGGTACTCTGTTACTCTATCAGAATTTCCTTTCTGTGAATATTTAAAAATTTGTTTCTGGAGAATTCCTTGATACAAATGCAGCCTAAACAAAGTGTCAATAGCTTGAGACAAGAGGTTATGTACCTTCATTGAAAAATTGTGAGCTGTATGATTTGTGCATGTGATCACTGTACTTGGAGCCCAAAATCTTTTCAAATGTTTACCAAAAACAGATAACTCATAATAAAACATGAGAAAAATATAAACTGTCTTATGAAAGTACTGTGCTATAATTAGTAACACATAAATTTTACATCTCTGCTTCTCAAAGAATGTGTATACATTTTTATACATGAAACACTTTAAGATATTTTATCTTTCTGTTTCTCAAAAAATGGGTTGTACAAAATCCTGTTTTTAGATTAACTTTCCCTTTTAGTCTCCATAGGAAAATATTTTGGAATTGAGAAAACCTACACACACACACACACACACACACACATACACACACAAAATCAAGCACTCTCTCATTTTCTTCCTCTCTCTTACTCTCTTACTTCTGAATCTTTCCGTTTCCCTTCAGCTTAATATTTTTATTGGATATACTAATCTAATTCCAGAGACAGACATATTCTATGTATCTGATTACTGTTTTTATTTCTGTTTAATTGTTGAAGCTTTTATGGGCAGTGTTAAAATGAAGCTAAGAAATGAGAAGCTAATTTTAGGTTCAGAAGTACTGAACTTCCTGTGAGGATCTGTGTCTATGGCTGTAACAATTCTGATTATAAGAATATCCACTGGTAAAAGTAGAGATGTGATTGTCATCTATGAGCAGAGGATTAGGCAAGTAATAAGTGATTGAGTGTATGTTCATGATACAAACATCGTCCTTGTCCATAACTCAAATATATTGTATATAACCCCCTAAGGAAGAGGAACAGCATCACCATTGACAACAATTATGATAAACCAATATTTTATATTAGGTTTTGAAGTTGATCTATTAGAATCTCAGTATTTTATTTGAACAGTCATATTCTTAATTAAGAAATATGCTATTCACCACATTTCTAATTTGGCAGAATATATATAGTCCTTTTAGGTGGATTGGGTCATTAATAGCTGTCAGTGAGTTATCATCTGGTTATTAATAAAATCAATCTTTTATGATAAGCATAGCTGAAAAATTTAAGAGAATAAATGCAGATTTCTAAAATAAGTATTTAAAAAATTCAGAGTTACAAGTCAACAGACTTTAGTACTACTGTTAACAAACCTTTTAATGTTGGAGAAAATGTCTGCCCATCTTTAGCAAATCCTTAAGAAGACACGTCATGAAATCTGTACTCAGTATATATATTTAACCTCAGCTGTGTTTGAACAGGGGTGTAAATAATAACTTCTTTGCTTTTCTATCTTACAATATTTAATAGTTAGCACAAGCTTCTCTCCTCAAAGCACCTCCCGTTGTCAGAATGTTTCCCATTCTCTGAAGAGCTTCATGAACCACTGCCTAAGCTTCCACCACAGTTTAACTTTCTCATTGTGGCTAAATTCATGAATATGGGGTAGATAATTTTGTTTCTACAGCCAATATCTAAACATATCTTACAAATATATTTCTTATAATTTATNGACAGGGAGGCCTGGCGTGCTGTGATTCATGGGGTCGCAAAGAGTCAGACATGACTGAGCGACTGAACTGAACTGAACTATGGTAATAAATAAAATGATAACTGTGGTAACTGTTACCTTGAACAAGTAAAAGAGGCTATGAGAGCATAGGTCCTGGAACCTTGAGTACTAAAGATCCCCCATGAGAAGACCAATACACCACACCTGGAGGCTGAATCAGAGAGATTGAACAAAAATAAGTCACCTTCTGGGCATCAGAGAAGTACAGAGGAATTTTCCATGGTGGAACTCAGCTTGACCCGTTTGAGGAAGAACTTACTGTGGGTGGAGCAAAGGGAACAGGAAAACTTATCAAGAGAGAAAGTAGGCAAAGTTGGCAAGACAATGCAGAGTATGGTGAAGATCTGAAACCTCTAAGAATAGTGGGGGTCACTGAATGTTTTAAACATGAAATAATATGTTCTTTTAATGGTAAACTGAGCAAAGTAGATTCAAGGAGAGAAGTTAATGCAGTTTCCATAGTATTTCAGGCCAGGTAGTGGCTTGCACAAGGGTGAGAGGAACATGTTAAGATCAAGTAATGCACTGATATGTATGAAGTGAGAGCTATGTGAGTAGTCATGACTGGTAACCAAAATCACCATTAACTTATCACTTCAGTACTGAATTCACACCCATAACACACACATTAGTCACTCAGTTGTGTCTTACTCTTTGCGACCCCATAAACTATAGCCCACTAGCCTTCTCTGTCCATGGGATTCTCTGGGCAAGAATACTGGAGTGGGTTGCCATTCCCTTCTCCAGGGAATCTTCCAGATCCAGGGATTGAACCTGGGTCTCCCACACTGTGGACAGATTCTTTACCATCTAGCTACCAGGGAAACCCATATGTTTATATATGTATATACATATATATGTATAAAATATTTAATCAAAGAGATTTCAGACAATTGCAGAGTTATCTATCTGTCTAACAAAATAGTGTCATAAAACAACAATGGCAATAATCATTTGGATATCAAGCAAGCTCATTATGTTGCACAAAAAGGGGAAAGTCTCCCATTCAGATATTGTCCCTACATAATTACTATTCAACCCATAGTGCCAACATATCATGCAGCAAGAGCTATATTAGCCAAAGGTGCCTGTTATCTGGGTGAATCAGGAAATTATTGAGTTTTAATCAATATGGTAGAATATTAGTGATTTTAAAAACCAGAATACTTGATTAAATATAATAAATAATTTAAAACTCTATTGAATTATAAAAATTCATTTACAAAATCAGTAAACATTTTAATCTGTAGGAAATATTTTTTCTGGCAAACAACAAAAACATTTCAATAATGGAGAAATATATGTCAAAATATAATGGAAATTGTTATACATGTCATTTCTCTGAATTTCAATAGTTTTCTGTGCTGTAATATCAAGTATATGCATTTATTTAATAGGAGAATTTAATAGGCATATAAGAAGTAAATGGAATCACTGAAGATACATCTGAAATAGGATAAAGATTACAAAGTAATCAAAGAAAATAGAGGATGATGGGTAAACTACAAGAAGCTATTTTCTTTGACTATATAATTAAATAATCCTGCCTGCATACTCTTATTATCTTTACATAATTGTATATCTTTTTCAAGAGGTATTTATTTTATTTACCTGTTTTTACTTCACTCTCATAGAGTAAAAGAAGGTGAAAGTGAAGTCGCTCAGTCGAGTCCGACTCTTTGCAACCGCATGAACTGTAGCCTACCAGGATCCTCCATCCATGGGATTTTCCAGGCAAGAGTACTGGAGTGGGTTGCCATTTTCTTCTCCAGGGGATCTTCCTGACCCAGGGATCATACCTGGGTCTCCCACGTTGTAGTCAGATGCTTTACTGTCTGAGCCATCAGGGAAGCCCCATAAGGTCTTGCTCTCATAAGGTCAGCTAAAAGACCAGACATTTTGATTAACTTAAAACAACTACATTTTCTTCTGCTATGGTTACAAGAACAGTAAACAACAAAATAAAAATTGAGAGAGAAAAGTTCTATGCATCTAAAGCTCTTACATGTTTTCTTCTAAAAAATGTTACTAGAAAGCAAAAATATTGAGACCTCTGAAACATGCATATTTTATCTGAGTTTTAGGCAATTAGCATCCAATTTCAGGCTCCATCCAAGACTTAGGCTTCGTATTTTGAACTTTATTCCCCCCTCTTTTTTTTTTTTTTTTTTTTGGTTCACTGGGCCTTTGTTGCAGAGCATGTCCTGTTTATTGCCGTGCACTGGCTATTCTCTAGTTGTGGTGCCCGGGCTTCTCCTTGCATTAGCTTATCTTCTTGTGGTACATGGGCTCTAGGGTATGTGGGCTTAGCTGCCTCATTGCAAGTGGGATCTTCCCGGACCAGGAATTGAACCCATGTCCCCTGCATTGGCAGGAGGATTCTTAACCATTGGACCACCAGAGAAGTCCCATGTACTTTATTTTCATAGAGTATTTTTTTGTGTGATTCTTAGAAAACTCACCAAGAAAGGAAGATTGGCAGTCTAAGTACATCACAGTCACAGAATACCAAACTAGAGCTTAAATGATAATAATGGTAATATATAACATTTATGGAATGCTCACTGGGAATGAGGACTTTCTAAGGATTCCACATGCATTTGTACCTTGAATTCTCAAAAATAATCTTTGTAACAGATACTATCATCATGTCCACATTCCAATTGATGAAAATGAGTGTAGAGCAAAGAAATTGTCTCAAGGTCCTACAGAGACCAAATGGAAGAACCCAAGGCTCTGACTTCAGATGTCCCAGCCTAGGATACTGCGCCTGTCATGTAGCACAACTGCTGAGAAGATGCCATCAGCAGCAGCATCACATATGCTGCTGTAATCTGTAACTGTGCCATGGCGTGTGTTGGCCCTGCAGGTCAGCAATCAGAGGAAGAGGAATAGAATGGAGAAGGGACAGCCAGGATGATAATAAATTAGTAAGGCTAGTCATGAAACCCAAGAGCAGAAAGAACTTCAACTGGTCAAACATCTGCTAATGGGTTGAGTGAGCTCCAACACAAATCTGACCATTGGATTAAAGACATTAAGGGACAAGCTTGCCAGTCTTGTCACAGGCAGTCCTACTGTGCCTGTGAAGAGGATGGGAGCTTTAACTAAGTGAATTGATGAACTGATGAGAGGAAACAACGTGAGGTGGAGTAGAGCAGAGGATCAAGATCTGGAAGCCAGTGTGGGATCATGGGAGGACCAATGACATATTTCTCGGGAGCTGTTTATGATTACAGACCAAACCCAACATGGGAGTTTACATGCAGCTTGCAAACAAAGCACAGCCAGATGACTGACCTTGGGAGAAATGAGACCAGCATGACACATAAATCAGCAAATCAGACAGAAAAAAAGACAACAAATTAGTCAAAGAACAGTGTCCTCAAGCTATAGAACATCTGGGAAATAAAAAAGAGTCATGAATCTGATGTGCAGTTAAACAGTAAAACCACTCCCACAGAGAACATCCTACAGAGAAAAGTGACTGAACTAATCCCAGAGAGGCACAAAAGCACCTGGACCAGGAGTTACTTAGGAACAAGAAATACAAGCACAGGAGAAATTTTCCCTGCAGAGAATGAATTGTAATCTTAAAGAAGTGACAACGGGAAACAAAGTCTAAATGTCCACCAACAATAATATCCTGACAAGGAAATGCCAACTGATTTAAATAGAATGGATCCATAAATAAAACAGTTCAGTTCAGTTCAGTCGCTCAGTCGTGTCCGACTCTTTGCGACCCCATGAATCGCAGCACGCCAGGCTTCCCTGTCCATCACCAACTCCCGGAGTTCACCCAGACTCACATCCATTGAATCCGTGATGCCATCCAGCCATCTCATCCTCGGTCGTCCCCTTCTCCTCCTGCCCCCAATTCCTCCCAGCATCAGGGTCTTTTCAAATGAGTCAACTCTTCACATGAGGTGGCCAAAGTACTGGAGCTTCAGTTTTAGCATCATTCCTTCCAAAGAAATCCCAGGGTTGATCTCCTTCAGAATGGACTGGTTGGATCTCCTTGCAGTCCAAGGGACTCTCAAGAGTCTTCTCCAACACCACAGTTCAAAAGCATCAANAACAAAGCTAGTGGAGGTGATGGAATTCCAGTTGAGCTGTTTCAAATCCTGAAAGATGATGCTGTGAAAGTGCTGTACTCAATATGCCAGCAAATTGGGAAATCTCAGCAGTGGCCACAACACTGGAAAAGGTCAGTTTTCGTTCTAGTCCCAAAGAAAGGCAATTCCAAAGAATTTTCAAACAACCGCACAATTGCACTCATCTCACATGCTAGTAAATTAATGCTCAAAATTCTCCAAGCTAGGCTTCAGCAATATGTGAACTGTGAAATTCCAGATGTTCAAGCTGGTTTTAGAAAAGGCAGAGGAACCAGAGATCAAATTGCCAACATCCTCTGGATCATGGAAAAAGCAAGAGAGTTCCAGAAAAAAATCTATTTCTGTTTTATTGACTATGCCAAAGCCTTTGACTGTGTGGATCACAATAAACTGTGGAAAATTCTGAAAGAGATGGGGATACCAGACAACCTGACCTGCCTCTTGGGAAACCTGTATGTAGGTCAGGAACAACAGTTAGAACTGGACATGGAAAAACAGACTGGTTCCAAATAGGAAAAGGAGTACGTCAAGGCGGTATATTGTCACCCTGCTTATTGAACTTCTATGCAGAGTACATCATGAGAAATGCTGGACTGGAAGAAGCACAAGCTGGAATCAAGATTGCCAAGAGAAACATCAATAACTTCAGATATGCGGATGACACCACCCTTATGGCAGAAAGTGAAGAGGAACTAAAAAGCCTCTTGATGCAAGTGAAACTGAAGAGTGAAAAAGTTGGCTTAAAGCTCAACAATCAGAAAACGAAGGTTATGGCATCTGGTCCCATCACTTCATGGGAAATAGATGGGGAAACAGTGGAAACAGTTTCAGACTTTATATTTTTGGGCTCCAAAATCACTGCAGATGGTGACTGCAGCCATGAAACTAAAAGACACTTACTCCTTGGAAGGAAAGTTATGACCAACCTAGATAGCATATTGAAAAGCAGAGGCATTACTTTGCCAACAGAGGTCCATCTAATCAGGCTATGGTTTTTCCTTTTGTCATGTATGGATGTGAGAGTTGGACTGTGAAGAAAGCTGAATGCCGAAGAATTGATGCTTTTGAACTGTGGTGTTGCAGAAGACTCTCGAGAGTCCCTTGGACTGCAAGGAGATCCAACCAGTCCATCCTAAAGGAGATTAGTCCTGGGTGTTCATTGGAAGGACTGATGTTGAAGCTGAAACCCCAAAGCTTTGGCCACGTCATGCGAAGCATTGACTCATTGGTAAAGACCCTGATGCTGGGAGGGATTGGGGGCAGGAGGAGAAGTGGACAACAGAGGATGAGATGGCTGGATGGCATCACCGACTCGATGGACGTGAGTTTGAGTGAACTCTGGGAGATGGTGATGGACAGGAAGGCCTGGTGTGCTGTGATTCATGGGGTCGCAGAGTTGGACACGACTGAGTGACTGAACTGAACTGAAGTACTTTTAGATAGATATATAGATAGATTTTATAAATCCATAGTAAATAAAGTATGACAGAGACTGCTAAATGTGTCCCCATTTTTTGTTTCCTTTCCTTTTTTATTTTTTATTTTTCATGATATGAAAGTATTTAATAAGCGCCATGTCAATACAGAAAAACACACAGCCTGTAGCTTATCCTTTAAAACCAAAAGAGCCAACTGAAAAGTTAGTAGAGATTCTTATTTTTACTTTAGAAATGAAAACAAAAAACTAAGTACACTTTGGGAATTGAACTACTACATTTTTTCTTTCATCCATGTTTTCTGGCCAGTAATGTTCTATGAAACAGTATAAGACAATGTACTGAATCTAAGCAGATGACCAATAAAGCTGTTTACTATCTCCTACTTGTGCTAAGCTAGACCATGAAACACTATTTTGGTAGGATTATTTTGACAGCCAAGAAGGAAGTACAGAGCCCCTACCCCAAACCTAAGGAGCGGATTTATACAGAAAGAGTTTTAAGCAAACCTGCACAAACACAAACATGCTCTAAGAAAAGGACATCTTTTAGACTACTTCTGGCGTACATCATTGGCACCCAGTAAAATGGACCACCAAGGTAGAAAGCCTCTTAGCTTTCATAGCACTAACAGCTAAAAAGCACACAGCATATAATACTTTGATCTTGCAGTGGGTAATCATGGAAGTTCCAAGATAGTATCCACTAGGTTAGCCTGAGTATTCATCTATACGAATGTTTTTTTTCAAAAACACATTCCTTTCCTTTTTTAAATATAGAAGGTCCCTCATTTCTGTCTGAACATGCCACAAGACATATCTCAGCCTCAGTTGCAGCTAGGTGTATCCATATGACTGAGTTCTGACCAATGGGATGTGGGTAGAGATAACGTGTGCTTCTTCAGGTCATGACTTTAAAGGGAAACAGCTTGCTCTTCACTGCAGATGTGGCTGTGCAATAGATCATGGAGATGAGGACAACTTAGTGGATGGTGGAGCAGCAAGAAAAAAGGATCCTGAATCCCTGATAATCTCAAGGGACAGAGGCACTACACTCCCTTTCAAAACCACTCCCATGGTTTTGAAAACCATGCATAAGTCCAGGCTTTACATGTTCAGTCGCTAAGTTGTGTCTGACTCCCTGAGACCCCATGGACTGCAGCACACCAGGCTGCTCTGTCCTCCGCTATCTTCTAGAGTTCTTCTAATTCATGTCCACTGAGTTGGGGATGCTATCTAAACATCTCATCCTTGGCTGCCCCATTCTCCTTGTGCCTTCATTCTTTCCCAGCATTAAGGTCTTTTCCAATGAGTTGGCTCTTCATGTCAGGTGGCCAAAGTATTTTACATAGAAGAGAAAAAATCCTGTCTTTTTTGGTACTCTGTTTTGGTCACTGTTAAAATAGCTGAAATATATTCCTAACCAACTTGTACCCTGCCTTCTTTGTTTTTTGTTTAAAAAAAGTTCCTGCCTCTCAAGTATGAAAGATCATATGACTAATTGTTTATGGTATAAAATTAATCTGTGTTGGACTGGATTGACTTGTGGGGAGAACAACTTCAACAACTTCTTTAATTGTTAAAAATGACAATTTATTAAAGTGATAGGAATAGACATTATTATAAAATATTAAAACTACCCTCTCATAACTCCTTCAGTTATGTGTCATTTATATTCTTTTATCATTGAAATACTTAGATCAAAGTTAATAAAACTAGGATCAAAGTAAAATAAAATAGATATAAGTGAAGCAAATTAGAGAAGATATTTTTGTTCTTGCAAGGAATTGTATGTTCAATTTTGTGGTCAACTTGCTTTTTAAATAATATATAAACATGGTTTTTTTTTTCCCCTTGAATTTAATTAAATACTGCCATAGGAATTTCCTTTTTGATGTGAATTAGGCTCATCCCAGTTTAGTTCACCTGGAAGTCAGTTGAAAAATAAAATTTTCATCACTGGGATTATGTGAGGTCATCATATTAACTTTTTGAGAAGTCTTAAGACTAAATATCAGAGCAGTTAATGGAGACCAAGTTCACTGTCTGAAATTCAAATTAAGATGGTTTTATCCATGCAGTTTCAGTTCAGTTCAGTTCAGTCACTCAGCGACTCTTTATAATCCCATGGACTGCAGCATGCCAGGCCTCCCTGTCCATCACCAACTCTCAGAGTTTACCCAAACTCATGACCATTGAGTCGATGATGCCATCCAACCATCTCATCCTCTGTTGTCCCCTTCTCCTCCTGCCCTCAATCTTTCCCAGCATCAGGGTTTTTTCCAATCAGTCAACTCTTCGCATCAGATAGCCAAAGTATTGGAGTTTCAGCTTCAACATCAGTCCTTCCAATGAACACCTAGGACTGATCTCCTTTAAGATGGACTGGTTGGATCTCCTTGCAGTCCAAGGGACTCTCAAGAGTCTTCTCCAACACCACATGCAGTTTCAGTCCTTACTAAATTCACTTTTAGACAAGTTTGGCCAAAAAACCTGAATCCTAAAGCTGAACTTGTTTCAAGCAGACTTTTCACTAATTATTAGTAGCAACTATCTGTAGCTTTGGAGAAGGCAATGGCACCCCACTCCAATACTTTTGCCTGGAAAATCCCATGACGGAGGAGCCTGGTAGGCTGCAGTCCGTGGGGTCGCTAGAGTCGGACATGACTGAGTGACTTCACTTTCACTTTTCACTTTCATGCATCGGAGAAGGAAATGGCAACCCACTCCAGTGTTCTTGCCTGGAGAATCCCAGGGACAACGGAGCCTGGTGGGCTGCCATCTCTGGGGTCGCACAGTAGGGCACGACTGAAGCAACTTAGCAGCAGCAGCAGCAGCATCTGTAGCTTAAAAGCAAATACCACTTGCTTAGCAGCATATGGATCTCAGAAGAATCATCACTTTAGATGCAAGAGGGAGAAAGATACTGCCTTGCTGGTATCTTAGCACTTTTGACTTCTGCTTATCTTTTTTGCTGGTATTACACTAAACACAAACATTGTGGTATTAAGCTTGGCTTCCTAGCAGGCATGAGATACATCTAACAACAATGAGTGCCATAAACAAAACTCACTTCACTAGTATCAGAGTCAAACATTTGATTACCAAAATGCTTACCTGAGAAGACAAAGTGCCCATATCAACATCTTGGTATATATTCAAAAATACAAAACTTAAAAGAACAATCAATGGCTTGTTCAAAATATTATGTCTTGCATTTTGGTTGGTGGTATATTTTTATTTCAAGTGAAAAAATCTCATATTAGGGAAAATTAGGTAAAGTATTTTCAATTATTTAGAGTTAAAATTAGATGCCATCTTTATGGGTAAAATGCTATAATTTAAATGTAATGTATGCCTTTTACTTGATTATAAAAGATGTTTGGGCATTATATCTAATTTATGTCCATTTTTCTATTTCTTTAAATAAAAGGTATTTTATCCAAGCTTGTATTTCTACAAGTAAGGCTGCAACACAGGGCCTCAATCATATTTCTTAAAATCTAAAGGAAATCACAAAGAGAAAGGAAGAAATTAAAGCAGGCTGAAAGTAGAAATTACAGTTATTACAAATTTACCTTTTCACTGTTGACAGAATCACAATCTATGTCTTATAAACCTATTAATAATTTTAATACTGTCATTTGGGAGTGTAACCACTAAGTGAAAAGAGCAAATATAAGAACTGAGTACTCATGAAACGTTACTCAAATGATGCACTATTGAAGAGAAGTAAATGAACAATCAGTCAGTTCAGTCGCGCAGTCGTGTCCGACTCTTTGCGACCCCATGAATCGCAGTACGCCAGGCCTCCCTGTTCATCACCAACTCCCGGAGTTCACTCAGACTCACGTCCATTGAGTCTGTGATGCCATCCAGCCATCTCATCCTCGGTTGTCCCTTTCTCCTCCTGCCCCCAATCCCTCCCAGCATCAGGGTCTTTTCCAATGAGTCAACTCTTCGCATAAGGTGCCCAAAGTACTGGAGCTTCAGTTTTAGCATCATTCCTTCCAAAGAAATCCCAGGGTTGATCTCGCTCAGAATGGACTGGTTGGATCTCCTTGCAGTCCAAGGGACTCTCAAGAGTCTTCTCCAACACCACAGTTCAAAAGCATCAATTCTTTGGCACTCAGCCTTCTTCACAGTCCAACTCTCACATCCATACATGACCACAGGAAAAACCATAGCCTTGACTAGACGGACCTTAGTCGGCAAAGTAATGTCTCTGCTTTTGAATATACTATCTAGGTTTCAGCATTCTACAACTCCAGCAAAGTATGTTTCTATTCCTTTGTAGCTCAGCTGGTAAAGAATCTGCCTGCAGTGCAGGAGACCCGGGTGTTATCCCTGAGTTGGGAAGGTCCCCGGAGAAGGACATGGCAACCCACTCCAGTATCTTTGCCTGGAAAACTTCATGGACAGAGGAGCCTGGTGGGCTGTAGTCCATGGGGTCACAAAGAGTCAGGCATGACTGAGTGACTAACACTTGCTTACTTAATGGTTTAAAGAAGATTCACGATTGTGATTCTCTTGCCCTAGACAGCTTCTTTACCGTTACCTGAACTCCTTTTAAAAACACTACACAATCTGTCCGTTCTGAGATAAAATTGCTCAAAGAACCCACTCCAGTATTCTTGCCTGGGGAATCCCATGGACGGAGAGCCTGGTGGGCTACAGTGGGGTTGCAAAGAGTCGGACACGACTTCACTTCACATGACTTCTACAGTATTCTCTACCTCATTCCTACAGAGAAGTATTTTCTGTTACTTTGACTCTTAGTTTATATAGTCAAGATTTAAATATCAGAAAATACGCTGTCATGAAATGTAAAGCTTCCTTGGTATGTATTATCTTGTCATTACCTGTCACATTTATATATAAATAAATAACTTATTAAAGTATGAATATATATACATATAGTAAAGTGAAGTCGCTTGGTCGTGTCCAGCTCTTTGAGACCCTATGGACTGTTGTCCATCAGGCTCCTCTGTCCATGGGAATCTCCAGGCAAGGATACTGGAGTGGGTTGCCATTTCCTTCTCCAGGGGATCTTCCCGATCCAGGGATCGAATCTGGGTCTGCCACACTGCAGGCAGACTCTTTACCCACTGAGCCACCAGGGAAGCCTCACATGCATCTGAGACACACATGCATATGCTACCTGCTAAAAAGGGGATAACTGGTAACTGGTAAAGAATATAGAAGATAATGGTGATGAGTACTAAATAATATATGAAAAGATGCTATTGTTTCCCATATGTGAAGGATATGGACTAAAGAAGGCCAGATTAGCACATAGGAAATCTGCTCCAAATATATAATTATATGACTAATTCAACTGGTAATTGTGAACATATGAATTGGTCATTGTGGCAATAATAATCCCTATTTTTATAATAATTTTGTATTCCTTTTGTGACATGATAACAAATATGCTGTTTTTGCTTTAAAGATTTTTCTTAATCAAATAATCGTTACTCAAACTACTTATTAAAATGTACCTTATTGTTTATTTAAACCAATTTAGTAAAATATTTAAAATTTTTATTTTTAAATTGCTCTTCCATTTATAAAATTAACAGACTTATATTTTTAATTGTGAAGAAACAGTATAATTGTAATTGTCTAAAAACTAAGCTTAAATGTAAGATTATATTTTAATAGCATGCATATTTGTATATTCTATATAGATGGAGGAGAAATTGTTAGTGATCTTGTGAGAAATAAAGTATAATTTACCTGTACAGACACTAATCACACAAAGACATGGTATTAATATTTTCCATGTACCTTAGCTTTCAAGTATTCTGGAGCCATAAAAGTGAAAGTGTTAGTCGCTCAGTCATGTCTGACTCTTTGCAACGCTAGGGACTATAGCCTGCCAGGCTCCTCTGTCCTTGGGATTCTCCAGGCAAGAATATTGCAGTGGGTTGCCATTTCCTCCTTCAGGGGATCTTCCTGACCCAGGGATCCAACCCATGTCTCCTGTATTGCAGGCAGATTTTTTACCATCTGAGCCACCAGGAAAGTGAGTCCAAATAGATAGGAATGTTTAGGTTCCTCACAGATATGTCATATATTATATTTTTATTAAGCTGGATACACAGAAAATATAAATTCATTCTATGTGAAAAGGGGAATCAAATACAAATAAGATATTTTAAATTTATTATATCAGCACTATGTTTCATGGCATAAATAATACATATATCCACCTAAACTGTAAACTTGTAAATTTATGTGTATTTGTTGCACATTTTTAATGTAATATTATCTAAAATAAATTTTATTTATCCTAAAATTTGCAGATTGATATCTAACATTCTAGACCTAGAATATATATGTGAAATAAACAATAAAGATATAGTTAGATGTAATATGAGAGGGTTGGAATGGCTGAAGAATATATATAAGCTTTTCTGATTATAATTAGGTTCACTGGCTTAAAGTATTAACTTGAAAATTAGTATGATGAAAGTTACCGTTAGTATCAAGATGCTGATCTTGTCCTATAAGTCCTTAAGAAATTAGTGCCCTGATAATGGAAGCAGCACTCAGTCACAGTGGATTCACATTTCATTGTTATTTCCCCTATGAAGTAGAGTAGAGTCCTTTTCCATCAATCTCTCCCAGTGGGCAGGGGAAGATAAGAATGCACAAAGCAAAAAGGTGGCTCACAAAACAAAACGAAATAAAAGCAAAGAGACCTTAGACCCTATGTATGCCGATAATGCAGGTGATAGGTACAGAGAAATAAATCTTTGAATAAAAGTAAAATATCAACAAATGATCCAGTTGCAAAAGAAAAGCACACAGCCAATCTCCAATGATCTACTAAGTAGATACTGGGGACTGGACCCTATAGAATGTCTATAATACATATCTATACAGTTTCATCAGTGTACTTCTTAAGGGTGTGCATGTATGTGTGTGTGTGTGTATGTGTCTGCATGCACACATGCACACACTCCGTCATTCAATCATGTCCAACTCTTTGCAGCCCTATGGACTGCAGCCCGCCAGGCTCCTCTGTCCATAACATATCTATACAGTTTCATCAGTGTACTTCTTAAGGGTGTGCATGTATGTGTGTGTGTGTGTATGTGTCTGCATGCACACATGCACACACTCCGTCATTCAATCATGTCCAACTCTTTGCAGCCCTATGGACTGCAGCCCGCCAGGCTCCTCTGTCCATGGAACTCTCCAGGCAAGAATACTGGAGCCGGTTATCTTTTCCTCCTCCAGGGGATCTTCCCTGACCCAGGGATCGAACCCACATCTCTTGCATCTCCTGCATTGGCAGGCAGATTCTTTACCACTGAGCCTCCTGGGAAGCCCTGCTCCTTAAAGATATTTGTAGATAAACATTACTAATATATCTTTCAACTCTTTGATGAAATAATACAATATCTAGTACACAATCTATTTCACAACACTGACATTACTGTTTGTTTTTGCTACTATATTCCAGCATAGCCTCAATAAAGACTTCACATTTAATAATAATTACCAGGCCAAATGAATACTGGTAATATGTTTACATCTATGACTTTCTGGACCATGCCCTGCAACTTTTGTGTAAAATGATATGCAAGAAATTTATACTTTCATGTTCTTGTTTTAGATGGAGATTTTCTGCTTTTCATTTTTAATTTGGGTAAAAGAAATCAGTATCTTCAGGAAACACAAGCAACATTACTGTTAAAATTCTAACAGAGCAATAGCTAGGCTTTATTACATCACTTTAATCAGATGATTTGGTATTATACATTTAAAACTTCTTCTCTAAGGCAACTATAGGTTACCTTGTAAGTGATACAGAGGAAACAAAAATGTGTTTTTTCCCTCTGTAAGGAAAATAATCTGATAGTTATAAAATATTTCTATATGCTCTATAATTTTTAGCCAGAAAAAAGAGTACTATAAGTAAGAAAAAGTGGCATTATTGTCAAAAGTGCTGTTAGAAATGTGGATTTTTTACTCCATTTGTTAAAATTAAAACTATATATATAAGCAATAGTTTTGGCTTCCATCCATGTTGGCTTTTTTTTTTTAATTACAATATTGTATTGGTTTTGCCATACATCAACATGAATTTTATTGAAAAGATCACTGCTTCTGCCCTTATAGTATAAAAGAGCCAGAACAACTTCAAGTTACATGACATTTCTTGAACTACCAGAAAGCTGAGGTCACTGATCCTAAGTCCAAGGAAAGAACATGGCATTAGGGAGATATAAGAGGTGAACACA
Source organism: Aepyceros melampus (assembly GCA_006408695.1). Taxonomy (NCBI): domain Eukaryota; kingdom Metazoa; phylum Chordata; class Mammalia; order Artiodactyla; family Bovidae; genus Aepyceros; species Aepyceros melampus. The sequence continues at coordinate 53,218 of SJXQ01006124.1, forward strand.
TGCACTCACCCAGAGTAGACATGATCCAGGTACCTATAAGAAGAGTTCAGCTACAAGGACAATTGGTGAAGACCAAGTGTGGCCTGGTAAGACAGTGTGGAACCCCTGAGAGCATCAAAAATTGGAAGAATCAGTGTCTCCTTGCATGTTCTTTCTCAGCAAACCCCACCAGGTGCTTGCAGAAAAGATTGGAAAGAGCCCTGAGAAATATCCATTGCAAGGCAGGCCCAGGGGGAAAGCAACAGCCATGTCGGAAGGGCAAGAAACTCTACCAGCACTCTTTTGCTGGAGCTCCTGTACAGAACAACAGCCTGCCTCTGTGAGGAGAAGGGCAACGGGCACTGTTAATCTTAAGGAACTGGCAAACAGTCATGATGTGCAGTAATCGAATAGGTGTAAAAACCCTATTCATGGAGAAGAGGAATGATTACAGATTCAACTTATGGCTGCAGTTTGGAGAGAGGCAGGATAGCCAAGAACATTTTACGTCCCTGGCACTGGAGTAAATCATACCTGCCTCTGACTCATAGTCACACCACCATCCCCATTGCCACGGTGAGACATTTTGAATAAGAAGTGACAGCAGACTACAACTGGAATAGAACAGGAGAGGACTAAGTATACAAAGAAACTTTCTCTGAGTCGTATTACAAAATGACACAATATCCCCTAGTCATGGCAGTATTTCATTAGAATTTCCATGACTTAGTGAATGCTAGCACCTGAAGTCCTATACTTTCCCCAGACCTGTTTGAGGTTATTCTCTGGATACTGATCATTTATTTATTGCCTTATTAGACACTAATATCCCAATTTAAAAGGAATCCCTTGCATGTCTCTGACTATTATTTATTGTTAATGATACTCACAATTGAACTTGTTCATCACTTTAAGCTAGCAGTGGAATATACTATACTCAATATAATATATAACTGTCATCATTTAAGACATCATGAAATAAATTCTTTAGCACAAAATCATGAATTTTATATTGCATATTCATAGTGTGTAAAAGAAACCAATCAGATCAATGTTAGTTAAAATAATTTAACTTTGATAATCTTATTTCAATATCTCTATATCCAGTTCATCACAATTATAAATTTACCATTTTCACTCATTGTCTGAATGACTACCAGTGTTTTGTATAATTTTATAAAGTTGACACTAAGTAATACCAGAGTATCTATATTATTGGAGGTAATAATCTGTAAAACATTAAGAATAATTTTAATGTGGTAAATATTTGTAGAATACAAATTTAGCAGCATTAGTAAATAATCTGTGCCCTTTAGAGATGGTCAGTTTATCAAAATCACTTTTAGATTAATCTGGATATTTATCCAAAAGAATAGAAATCAGGATCTTGAAGAGATAATATTAAAAGCATGCCTGTGTTCATTGCAGCACTGTTCACAGTAGTCAAGATGTAGAAACAACCTAAATGTCTATTGATGGATGATTGGATACAGAAAATGTGCTATATACAACAATGGAATGCTATCCTGTCTTAAAAAAGTATGAAATTATGCTATGTGCATTGACATGAATGAACCTTGAGGACGTTGTGCTAAGTAAAATAAGACAGTCACAGAAAGACAGATTCCGCTTACATAAAGTATTTGAATAGATTCATAGAGTCAAAGTGTAAAATAGTTGTCACCAGGGGCTGGAGGAAGGGGGAAATGGGAAGTTATTAACCAACTGGCATAAAATTTCAGTTAAGCAATATGAATAAGCTCTGAAATTTTTGTATACAATAATGCAGCTATAGTCAACAATAACAATATGTTTCTTGTAGTTTGACATAAAACAACAAAATTCTGTAAAGCAATTATCTTTTCTTCTTCTTTTTTTAATTTTTATTTTTACTTTATTTTACTTTACAATACTGTGTTGGTTTTGCCATACATTGACATGAATCCATCTCGGGTGTACATGAGTTCCCAATCCTGAACCCACCCACCTCTACCTCCCACCCCATATCAAC
>SJXQ01006126.1:0-19927 GCA_006408695.1 Aepyceros melampus
TTGGTAGCTAACAGGAGTTTTGGGTCATTGCACATAGGCTGTTTCTGAGAACCTTCTTTCAAAGCCTTCATCAAAGCCTCAGTAGAAGGCTGTTGACCTTTGAAAATGCACTATCTGAAGCAAGCTGAAAACTCACAGGCACTTGTAGGCAGAGACAATCCTTTTTGAATCTGAATTTTCGGGGACAGGCAGTCGAGCATTTTTTAGTATCAAGATTTAAAAAGAAACAAGCTCCTGTTGAGGAGGAGCACACAAGGTCATTGCCCACTTCAACTCTCATATTTTTTAATATAAATTTATTTATTTTAATTGGAAGTTAATTACTTTACAAAATTGTATTGGTTTTGCCATACATCAACATGAATTCACCACAGGTATACACGTGTTCCCCATCCTGAACCCCCTCCCTTCTCCCTCCCCATACCATCCCTCTGGGTCATCCCAGTGCACCAGCCCCAAGCATCCAGTATCAGACATCGTCGATGCAAGTTTCATATTTCAAGGATCAAGCCATAGACATAAGAAAATTTAGAAGGGAAGAGTGTTTTCTAAAGGGAGGGATAGATTGTGAGAGTCTAACTACTTTAGATTTTGGACTGTGTGTTTCAGTGTAATAGACTGTCATTGAAAAAAGAAAGTTACTGAATTACTTAAGAATGCTGCTTTTACTCAGAGTTCAAATATCTGTGGTTTTTGGTCTAACATAGCTCAGAACTAGGTGCTGAGGGAAATGTCTTGAGCAAATTTATAAGAATAAGAAAAAATGGATTTTGACAGATTTACCAACAGAATATAGAGTGCCAAAGAAGGTAAAGTCCTGACAGGTATGATGTGGGAATAAAGGGGATCAGAATTTTGAAAAGCTCATGAAATATCAATTCTTACCTAGTCATCTTTACTATGATTAGTAAACTTCTGACCTAACATTAAATAGCAGCATTAGATATAATCCATGTGACTATTGTATTTCAGTAGAAAAACTATACAAAAAGATCCCCCATGATCCAGATAGTCAAAGTGGTGTGATCACTCACCTAGAGCCAGAAACCTGGAATGCAAAGTCAAGCAAGCCTTAGTAAACATCACTATGGGCAAACCTAGTGGAGGTGATGGAATTCCAATTGAGCTATTTCAAATCCTGAAAAATGATGCTGTGAAAGTACTGTGTTCAATATGCCAGCAAATTTGGAAACCTCAACAGTGGCAACAGGACTTGAAAAGGTCAGTTTTCATTCCAATCCCCAAAAGGCAATGCCAAAGAATTTTCAAACTGCCACACAATTGCACTCATCTCACATGCTATCAAAATACTGCTTAGAATTCTCCAAGCCAGGTTTCAACAGTACATAAATGGTGAACCTCCAGATGCTCTAGATGGATTTAGAACAGGCAGAGGAACCAGGGATCAAATTGACAATATCCATTAGATCATTGAAAAAGCAAGAGAGTTCCAGAAAAATAATCTTCTTCCACATTATTGACTATGCCAAAGCCTTTGACTGTGTGGATCACCGTAAACTGTGGAAGATTCTTCAAGAGATGGGAATATCAGACCACCTGACCTGCCTTTTAAGAAATCTGTATGCAGGACAAGAAGCAACGTTTATAATTGGACATGGAACAACAGACTGGTTCAAAATCAGGAAAGGAGTATGTCAAGGCTGTATGCTGTCACCCTGCTCATTAACTTCTATGCAGAGTACATCATGAAAAATGCTGGACTGGATGAAGCACAAACTGGAATCAAGATTGCATTGAGAAATATCAGTAATTTCAGATATGCCAATGACACAACCCTTATGGCAGAAAGCAAAGAAGAACTGAAGAGCCTCTTGATGAAAGTGAAAGAGGAGAGTGACAAATTTGGCTTTAAAGTCAACATTCAGAAAACTAAGATCATGCCATCTGGTCCCATCAATTCATGGAAAATAGATGGGGAAGCAGTGGAAACAGTGACAGACTTTATTTTCTTGGGCTCCAAAATCAGTGCAGATGGTGACTACAGCCATGAAATTAAAAGACTTTTGCTCCTTGGGAAAAAAGCTATGACCAACATAGACAGCATATTAAAAAGCAAATACATTACTTTACCAACGAAGGTTCATGTAGTCAAATGATTTTTCCCATAGTCATGTATGGATGTGAGTGTTGGACTATAAAGAAAGCTGAGCACCAAAAGATTGATGCATTTGAATTGTGGTGTTGGAGAATAGTTTTGAGAGTACCTTGGACTGCAAGGAGATGCAACCAATCAATCCTAACGAAATCAGTCCTGGTTGTTCATTGGAAGAATTGATGCTGAAGCTGAAGCTCAATTACTTTGGTCACATGATGTGAAGAACTGACTCATTTGAAAAGACCCTGATGCTGGGAAAGATTGAAGGAATGAGGATAAGGGGACAACAGAGGATGAGATGGTCAGATGGCATCACTGACTCTATGGACATGAAGTTGAGCAAGCTCTGGGAGTTGGTGATGGACAGGGAATCCTGGTGTGTTGCAGTCCACGGGGTCACAAAGAGTCGGACACGACTTTATGATTGAATTGATTGTATTTCAAATACTAGACTCTATGCAAAGGTCCAGGTTCCATCTGAGCATGGACAAAAGTACCAATGTGGAAAATAATAAGTACTTATCATAATGTAAAAGTTTTCATGAGTATTTTATTTATTTATTTATTTTTAATATAAATTTATTTGTTTTATTGGAGGTTAATTACTTTACAATATTGTATTGGTTTTGCCATACAGCAACATGAATCCATCACAGGGATATATTTTTAAAAAACTAATATTGATTCCCAAAAACCTGTTAAAATTATAAAATTTCAAGACATACACTTCTTATTTCTTGGACCAGCAGAAGAAGTAAATGTTCATTTGTCCATATAAACTTGCAGATACAGTTCTTAACCATTTTTATATTTCGAGTAGCATGTTTGATAGGGTTTTGGACTGCATTTTCACGGAATAAAATATAATTTATTACAGTGATGTTAAATTTTTTTCCCAATATTTCATCTTTCTCCCACACAAACTCCAGCCCTTTGTGATAATGGAGATTAAAAGTCTAATACTATGACATCCCCACAATTTTTATCATAAGCATAAAATTTTAATCATGCAAAAATACAGATATTTTTGTATTGACTTATTTCTAAAAAATGATCTTTTTGTGTTTACCCATAACTCCCTATCTAATGATACTATGATTTGTGTGCAGTAAAATCTATTGAGATAGTTATTAAAGTCAATTATTATGAATTTTTTAATGCCTCTGAAGCCAAATATGCATATACTAGCATTTTTAAACATATATGATACATCCATGAGCAGAATTCATGATATAATTGAATGAGAGTGTTGTCATATTCTGTTCCAAAAACTGCATACAGTCTCATGCTTCAAGGAGAATGTAAGTGCCAACTCACTAATATTATTGACAGAAATTAACATTATCATGTATGATATTCACACTTAAAGATCAAAATATACCTTTAAATATATTATTTAGATCAACACATTTCATATTATAGGAAAATGCTAACATGTATAAACATGTTTAAGGCTTAATTTTGATTACATTCAGTTCAGTTCAGTCACTCAGTCGTGTCCAACTCTTTGCGACTCCATGAATCGCAGTACACCAGGCCTCCCTGTCCATTACCAACTCTCGGAGTTTACACAAACTCATGTCCATTGAGTTGGTGACACCATCCAGCCATCTATCCTCTGTTATCCCCTTCTCCTGCCCCCAATCCCTCTCAGCATCAGGGTTTCTTTTTTTTCCAATGAGTCAACTCTTCACATGAGGTGGCCAAAGTATTGGAGTTTCAGCTTCAGAATCAATCCTTCTAATGAACACCTAGGACTGATCTCCTTTAAGATGGACTGGTTGGATCTCCTTGCAGTCCAAAGGACTCTGAAGAGTGTTCTCTAAGGAGAACATAAGCAAAACTCTCTCTGACATAAATCACAGCAGGATCCTCTATGACTCACCTCCCAGAATATTGGGGGAAAAAAGCAAAACTAAACAAATGGGACCTAATTAAAATCAAAAGCTTCTGCACAATGAAGGAAACTGTAAGCAAGGTAAAAAGAGAGCCTTCAGAATGGGAGGAAATAATAACAAATGAAACAACTGACAAACAACTAATCTCAAAAATATACAATCAACTCCTGCAGCTCAATTCCAGAAAAATAAATGACCCAATCAAAAAATGGACCAAATAACTAAATAGACATTTCTCCAAAGAAGACATATGGATGGCTAACAAACATGAAAAGATGCTCAACATCACTCATTAACAGAGAAATGCAAATCAAAACCATAATGAGGTACCATTTCACAGCAGTCAGAATGGCTGTGATCCAAAAGTCTGCAAGCAATAAATGCTGGAGAGGGTGTGGAGAAAAGGGAACCCTCTTACACTGTTGGTGGGAATGCGAATTAGTTCAGCCACTATGGAGAACAGTGTGGAGATTCCTTTAAAAACTGGAAATAGAGCTGCCTTCTGACCCAGCAATCCCACTGCTGGGCATACACACCAAGGAAACCAGAATTGAAAGAGACACATGTACCCTAATGTTCATCGCAGCACTGTTTATAACAGCCATGACATGGAAGCAACCTAGATGTCCATCATCAGATGAATGGATAAGAAAGCTGTGGTACATTTACACAATGGAGTATTACTCAGCCATTAAAAGGAATATATTTGAATCAGTTCTAATAAGGTGGATGAAACTGAGCTGATTATACAGAGTGAAGTAAGCCAGAAAGAAAAACACCAATACAGTATACTAATGTGTATGTATGGAATTTAGAAAGATGGTAACAGTAACTCTGTATGCGATACAGCAGAAGATACATAGATGTATAGAGCAGTCTTTGGACTCTGTGTGGGAGGGAAAGGGTGGGATGATTTGGGAGAATGGCATTGAAACATGTATAATATCATATAAGAAACGAATCGCCAGTCTAGGTTCAATGCAGGGTGCAGGATGCTTGGGGTTGGTACACTGGGATGACCCAGAAGGATGGTACAGAGAGGGAGGTGGAAGGGGGGGTTCATGATGGGAAACGTGTATTCCTGTGGCGGATTCATGTTGATGTATGTCAAAACCAATACAATATTGTAAAGTAATTAGCCTCCAATTAAAATAAATAAATTTAAATTTAAAAAATGAATAAATTTATATACATTAAAAAGAGTCTTCTCTAAAACCACAGTTCAAAAGCATCAATTCTTTGACATTCAGCTTTCTTCACAGTTCAACTCTCACATCCATACATGACCACTGGAAAAACCATAGCCTTGAATAAATGGACCTTTGTTGGCAAAGTGATGTCTCTGATTACATTAAGCTACATTAAATCTGATTAAAAATTGACTTACTTTCTATAGAAAACCTTAGTATCTTTGAAAAAGAAATGTATAAACATAAGAATGAAAAATGAGAAGACATATTAATTTGACTCTGATGCTGATTTTTTAAAATTATTTTTAATTTGAGGATAATTTTTTAAATTAATTGTTTTTTTTTTGTTTGTATACATATATATATTACTTTACTAAACACATTAGAAAGTATTGGAAAAAGAAGCAATTCTATGGAGTAAGTCTGAAATAAGTGGATAGGAAGAGAGTCTAGATATGAAATCTCTAAATTCCTTATAATTCAAGAATAATCTGATTACATTAAGCTACATTAAATCTGATTAAAAATTGACTTACTTTCTATAGAAAACCTTAGTATCTTTGAAAAAGAAATGTATAAACATAAGAATGAAAAATGAGAAGACATATTAATTTGACTCTGATGCTGATTTTTTAAAATTATTTTTAATTTGAGGATAATTTTTTAAATTAATTTTTATTTTTTAGTTTGTTTTGCTTTACAATACTATATTCGTTTTGCTATACATTGACATGAATCAGCCAGGAATGTACATGAACTCCCAATCCCGACCCCCACCTCCCCCTTACCCCCCACACCATCTCTGATAATTGTTTTAAAGTGTTGTGTGGATTTCTGCCTACTACAACATGAATCAGTAGGAAGTACACTACAGTGCCCACAGGACCTGAAAATGTCAGTTTTCATTCTAATACCAGAGAAGGCCAGATCTATACAACGTCGAAACTACTAGACAGTTGCATTTTTTGCATGCTAGTAAGATTGTGCTCAAAATCCTTCAAGCTAGGCTTCAGCAGTACATGAATCAAGAACTTCCAGATATATAAGTGGGTTTACAAAAGGCAGAGGAACCAGAGATCAAATTTCCAACATTCAGTGGATCATAGAGAAAGGAAGGGAATTCCAGGAAAATATCTACTCTAACTTGATGACTACACTGAAGCCTTTGACGTGTAGGTCACAGCAAAGAGTGGAAAATTCTTAAAGAGATGACAATAACAGACCACCTTACCTGTCTCCTGAGAAACCTGTGTGAGTATCAAGAAACAACAGTTAGAACCTTACATGGAACAACCAATTGGCTCAAAATTGGGAAAGGAGTATGAATAGGCTATATATTGTCACCCTTCTTATTTAACTTATGTGCAGAGTACATCATATGAAATGCTGGGCTAGACTGCCAGGAGAAATATCAACAACCTCAGATATGCAGATGATACCACTCTAATGGGAGAAAGTGAAAAGGCACTAAAAAGCATTTTGATGAGAGTTAAATAATAAAGTGAAGAAGTTGGCTTAAAACTCAAAATTCAAAAAGCCAAGACTATGGTATCAAGTTCCATCTCTTCATGGTAAATAGAAGGGGAAAAAAGTAAAAGCAATGATGCTTCATTTTCTTGAGCTCCAAAATCACTGAGGACGGTGACTGCAGCCATGAAATTAAAACATGGTTCTCCTTGGAAGGAAAGCTATGACAAAACTATTAAAAAACAAAGACATAACTTTGCCAACAAAAGTCTATATAGTCAAAGATTTTATTGCTTTTCCAGGAATCAGTATGGATATGAAAGTTGGAGTATAAAGAAGACTGAGTGCTGAAGAATTGATTGTGGTACTGGAGAGTCCTTGAAATCAAACCAGTCAATCATAAAGAAAATCAATCCTGAATATTCACTTGAAGGACTGATGCTGAAGCTGAAGCTCCAATACTTTGGTCATCTGATGTGAACATCCAGCTCTTTGAAAAGGCAAAACCAATACAATATTGTAAAGTAATTCACCTCCAATTAAAATAAATAAATTTATATTTAAAAAGTAAAATCAAATTCAAAAAAAGAAAAAAGAAAAAGACCCTGATGCTGGGAAATATGGAAAGAAAAAGCAGAAGGGTGTGGTAAAGTATAAGATTGTTAGATAGCATCACCAACTCAAAGGACATGAATTTTACCAAACTCTGGGAGACAGTGAAGGATAAGAAGCATGGCATGCTGAAGCCCATGGGGTCACAAAGAGTCGGATTTGATTTAGTGACTGAACAACAACAATAAAATATATATGCCCCTTATCTTTTTAACATCCCTTCAACCTCTTATCCTCCACCCCATCCCACTCCTTTAGGTTGTCACAGTACAGGATTGAGCTCCCTGTGTTATACAGCAACTTCTTTGTAGCTCTCTGTTTGCATATGGTAACATATATGTTTCAATGCTATTTTCTCAATTCATCCTACTCGTTCCTTCCCCCACTATGTTCAAAAGTCTATTCTTTACGTCTGAGTCTCTTTTCTTACCCTTCAAATAGGTTCATCGTACCATTTTTCTAAAGTCTATGTGTATGTGTTAATATAAGACATTTGCTTTTCTCTTTCTGAGCTTGATTTTTATTACACTAAACTGTAATAATTTGATTAAAACTTAACTTACTTCCTATAGAAAACCTTAGTGTCTTTTGAAAAAGAAATATATAAAGCTAAAGATGAAGGATGAGAAGGTATAATAGTTTGACACTGATTGACACTAATTTGGTTTCTTTTTTAATTTATTTTTAATAAAGTGTTTCTGACTTTATTAATAATTAGGATCTATGTCCTAATTTATTAAATTGAAAATTAAACTCTATGTCCATCCACTTCTAAAACTGACCTGAATTAATTCCTTTTTATGGCTAAGTAACATTCCATTGTATATATGTACACAACTTCTTTACCATTCATCTGTTGATGGATATCTTGGTTGCTTCCAAGTATCAGCTATTGTAAATAGTGCTGCAATGAACCTTGGGGTACACTTGTCTTTTTCAATTATGATTTTCTGAAGGTATAGGCTGAGTAGTAGCATTGCTGCATCATAAGTTAGTTTCACAAATGATTTATCTTTAAATGTCATTTTATACCCATTCTACATGTCCTTTGATTTCTAGAAAATAGCCTTAATAAATGCTTAGTCTCAAATATATTTTCATTTTAGTACTTCTGCTAATTTGATCCTTCTAGGATGTCCATTAATTCTCATGTAAATACCTTAATGCCACTTTAATTATTCTTAGTTACTTATAAATGCTTTTAATAAATTCTTCGATAACATGATACTCGTATATAGAGAAATTAAGCTCTTTATTTAGAAGAACACACACACACACACAACACTTTATGTTTAGACTACACTTTTCATTCTTTAACATGTTAGTCTCATAAAAAGTGAAAAGTACTGGGGTGCAATCTCAAGAATTATCTCAGAATGACCTCAGTTTGTTTCCAAGGTAAACCATTCAACATGAGTAATCCAAGTCTATGCCCCAACCACTGATGACAAAGAAGCTGAAGCTGAGCAGTTCCATGTAGACCTACAAGACCTTCTAGATATAATACCAAAAAAGATGCCCTATTCATCATAGCGAGTTGGAATGCAAACATAGAAAGTCAATAAATAGTTGGAGTAACAGGCAAGTTTGCCCTTGGAGTACAAAACGAAGCAAGCCAAGGCTAACAGAACTTTAGCAAGCATCATTTTCCAATAACACAAGAGAGGACTTTACACATGGATATCACCAAATGGTTAATACCTAAATCAGAATGATTATATTATTTGCAGCCAAAGATAGAAAAGCTCTATACAGTCAGAAAAAATAAGACCTGGAGCTGACTATGTCTCAGATCATCAGTTCCTTATTGAAAAATCCAGGTTTAAACTAAAGAAAGTGAAGAAAACCACTAGACCACTCAGTTATAACCTAAATAAAATCCCTTGTTATTATTCAGGGGAGGTGACAAATAGATTCAAGGGATTAGATCTGGTAGACAGATTGCCTGAGGAACTATAGACATAGGTTCATAACATTGTACTTGAAAGAGTGATCAAAACCATCCCAAAGAAAAAGAAATGCAAGAAAGTAAAGTGGTTGTCTGATGAGATTTTTACGAATAGCTAAGGAAAGGAGAAAAAAATCTCACAGTGGCCACAGGACTGGAAAAGCAAGGGAGAAAGAGAAAGCTATAACCAACTGAATGCAGAGTTCCAGGGAATAGCAAGGAGAAATAAGGCCTTCTTCAATTAACAATGCAAATAAACAGAGGAAAACAAGAGAATGTGAAAAATTAGAGTTCTATTCAAGAAAATTGGAGATATCCAAAAAATTTTTTCATGCTAAGTTGGGCATGATAAAGGACAGAAGAAGGTAAAGACCTAACAGAAGCAGAAGAGATTAAGAAGAGGTGGCAGGAATACACAGAATAATTATACACAAAAGATCTTAATGAACAGGATAATCGTAATGGTGTGGTCATTCACCTAGAGTCAGATAACCTAGAGTGTGAAGTCAAGTGGGTCTTAGGAAACATTGCTAATGACAAAGCTAGTAGAGGTGACAAAAATTTCAGCTGAACTATTTAAAATCCTAAATGATAATGCTATTAATGTACTGCACTCAATATGTCAGCAAATTTGGAAAATGCAGCAGTGGCCACAGGACTGGAAAATGTCTGTTTTCATCCCAATCCCAAAAAGGGCAATGCTAAATAATGTTCAAACTAACAGACAGTTGTACTCATTTTACATGCAAGTAAGATTATACTTAAAATCTTTCAAGCTAGGCTTCAGTGCACTTGAGTCAAGAACTTACAGATATAAAAGCAGGATTTTAAAAAGGCAAAGGAACCAGAGATCAAATTGCTTATATCTGTTGGATCATAGAGGAAGCAAGGGAATTCCATAAAAACATATACTTCTGCTTTATTGACTATGCTAAAGCCTTTGACTTGTAAATCACAACAAACTATTGAAAATTCTTAAAGAGATGTAAATAACACATCATCTTACTTGTCTCCTGAGAAACCTGTACACAAAACAAGAAGCAACAGTTAGAACCTTACATGGAAAAACCGACTGGTTCAAAATTGGTAAAGGGGTACAACAAGACTATATATTGTCACCATTTTTTCTTTTTTACCATTTATTATTTATTTATTAATTTATTATTACTTTACAAAATTGTATTGGTTTTGCCATACATCAACATGAATCCACCATGTATGTACACGTGTTCCCCATCCTGAACCCCCCTCCCACCTCCCTCCCCATACTATCCCTCTGGGTCATCCCAGTGCACCTTATTTAACTTATATGCAGAGTATATCATGTGAAATGCCAGGCTGAATGAGTTACAAGATAGAATCAAGATGCCTGGGAGACATAGCAACAACCTCAGATATGCAGATGATACTGCTTTAATGGGAGAAAGGGAAGAGGAACTAAAGATCCTCTTGATGAAGGTAAAAAACAGAGTTAAAAGCTGGCTTAAAACGTAACATTCATAAAGCTAAGATCATGGCATCTGGTCCCATCACTTCATGGCAAAGGAAAGGTAAAAAAGTGGAAGCAGTCACAGATTTTTCTCTTCAAAATCACTGCATATGGTGACTTCAGTTCTGAAATTAGAAGATGCTTGCTTCTTGGAAGGAAAACTATGACAAATCTAGACAGTGTATTAAAAAGCAGAAGCATAACTTTGCCAATAAATTCAGTCAAAGCTACGGTTTTTCCAGTAGTCATGTATGGATTTGGACCATAAAAATGGCTGAGCACTGAAGAATTAATGCTTAAAATTTTATTGCTGGTGAAGGCTCTTGAGAATCACCTGGACAGCAAGGAGATCAAACAAGTAAATCCTAAAGAAAATGAACCCTGAACCAATCAACTCATTGGAAGGACTGATGCTGAAGCTGAAGCCCCAATACTTTGACACCTTTGCAAACAGTTGCCTCACTGAAAAAGATCATGATACTGAGAAAAATTAAAGGTAAATAAAAAAGAGGGCAGCAGAAGATAAGTTGATTGAATGGCATCACCTACTCAATGGACATGAACATATACAAATTTCAAGATACAAGCGACAGGGAAGCCTTGTGTGCTACAGTCCATGGAGTCAAAAAATGTTGGACTCAACTTAATGACTGAACAACAACATTAGGTGTTCTTCAAGCCACATGTTTCTCTTGGGAATGGAGACTATATTTCCAAACTTCCTTTGCAATTAGATCTGGATCATATGAAGCAATATTGTATAGGCATATGAACAGAAGTAATCTAAGACAAGCCAATTCTCAGCCTGACTATACAAACATCTTACAGTTCTCTTCCTCTATTTCTTTCTGTAGCTACCTAGAAATTATGTGTTCCAGATGTCATGGGTACAAGAAGTAAGAGGAATGTATCAATTATATGGGGCTAAAATGTCTGTGAGAAACTAACTTTTATTGTGTTAACCAACTGAATTTTGGGAGTTTAAATTTTATCTTAGTGCATCCTAGCCTGTGTAACAAACATGTTTCCCATGGCCTAACTCATGTGTATCTCCAGATTGATAAATTTACTTTTTTTTTTATCCCACAATATCAGTAATTCCAGTAGGAGACAGGGGAGGAGGCACACAATAAAAGTTAAATATTTCCAAGGAAAGTAAAACAGAATTCTTCTTTTGGAATTTAATATAATCCTATAGATTATGTTAAGTGCTCTGTTTCTTCAGCATCATGGAGTATTTTTAAAATACCTATCATAATACTCATAAATAACACTCATAATAGTTATTACATTTTATATTATTATCCTGAATTTTATCAGGGCAATGACTATGCCAATCTTGGTTCTAGCTGAGACATTTTCTGGATGCCAAAACCACAAACTTACTTTGACCTTAAGAGTTTGCACCTGTGTCTCCCTTGACCTGAAGACTAATTGTATTGCTTCACTGAGAATAATTTCTTAAAACCTGACCCTGCTATTTGGATTCAGAGAAGCTGACAGTCATTCCTTGGATTTTCAATTAAATTTAATTATTTTAATATATAGAAATGGATTTCAGTCTGGGTCACACAAAACCAAGTGTACAATGAATTAATAATTAACATGTGTTGAAGGATTGAAGCATAAGTACAGTTAGAAGTTATAAGCTTTGCTTAAAAATAAAGACATTTTCATTAGATTTATTGCATGAGGTTTGTTGTCAGTAGCCTATAACATTTGTGATATCAACCATACGTACTTACTTAGATGCTTTATTTTTAGAAGTACAGTTTTATATCACTGTGGGCTTCACTGATCTTCCAGTTGATAAAGAATCCATCTGCAATGCAGGAGGCTCCAATTCAATTCCTGGGTCAGGAAGATCTGCTGGACAAGGGAAAGGCTCCCCACTCCAGTCATTTTGGGCTTCTCTTGTGGCTCAGCTGGTAAAGAAGCTGTCTGCAGTTCCTGAGACCTGGGTTGGGAAGATCCCCTGGAGAAGGGAAAGGCTACCCACTCCAGTATTCTGTCATGGAGAATTCCACAGACTGTATAGTCCATGCAGTCACAAAGAGTCAAACATGACTGAGTGACTTTCACTCTGTATCATTGAAAGTACATTTAGGAAAATTTTGTTATTACAGCTGAATACTCAGATTCTTCCAAGGTAAGATCCATAAGTTGAAGATTCTTTAGTTTGATTTAGACTGACAAAAACAATGGTATGGAATCAAATTGCCAACACCTGCTGGATCATGGAAAAAGCAAGAGAGTTCCAGAAAAACATCTGTTTCTGCTTTATTGACTATGCCAAAGCCTTTGACTGTGTGGATCACAAGAAACTGTGGAAAATTCTGAAAGAGATGGGAATACCAGACCACCTGACCTTCCTCTGGAGAAATCTGTATGCAGGTCAGGAAGCAACAGTTAGAACTGGACATGGAACAACAGGCTGGTTCCAAATAGGAAAAACAGTACATCAAGGCTGTATATTGTCACCCTGCTTATTTAACTTCTATGCAGAGTACATCATGAGAAACACTGGATTGGAAGAAACACAAGCTGAAATCAAGATTGCTAGGAGAAATATCAATAACCTCAGATATGCAGATGACACCACCCTTATGGCAGAAAGTGAAGAGGAGTTAAAAGGCCTCTTGTTGAAAGTGAAAGAGGAGAGTGAAAAAGTTGGCTTAAAGCTCAACATTCAGAAAACGAAGATCATGGCATCCAGTCCCATCACTTCATGGGAAATAGACGGGGAAACAGTGGAAACAGTGTCAGACTGTATTTTCTGGGCTCCAAAATCACTGCAGTTGGTGACTGCAGCCATGAAATTACAAGATGCTTGCTCCTTGGAAGAAAAGTTATGACCAACCTAGATAGTATATTCAAAAGCAGAGACATTACTTTGCCGACTAAGGTCCATCTAGTCAAGGCTATGTTTTTTCCTGTGGTCATGTATGGTTGTGAGAGTTGGACTCTGAAGAAGGCTGAGCGCTGAAGAATTGATGCTTTTGAACTGTGGTGTTGGAGAAGACTCTTGAGAGTCCCTTGGACTGCAAGGAGATCCAACCAGTCCATTCTGAAGGAGATCAGCCCTGGGCTTTCTTTGGAAGGAATGACGCTAAAACTGAAGCTCCAGTACTTTGGCCACCTCATGCGAAGAGTTGACTCATTGGAAAAGACCCTGATGCTGGGAGGGATTGGGGGCAGGAGGAGAAGGGGACGACTGAGGATGAGATGGCTGGATGGCATCACGGACTCAATGGACGTGAGTCTGAGTGAACTCCAGGAGCTGGTGATGGACAGGGAGGCCTGGCATGCTGCGATTCATGGGGTCGCAAAGAGTCGGACACGACTGAGCAACTGAATGGAACAGAACGGATAATATTCTAAGTAACTGAAATTAAGAAAAATTGAACTTGAGGCAGAGTTTGATATGTCAAACAAATAACTATAAACACAAAAATAGGATAGCAGATAACATCTAGAAAATGTTTTCAAATTCATCTCTCCTTTAATATTATAAATGTACTAAGTAATAACAGATAAAAAATATATTACTTGTTCCTTTGCAGAGTAATAGGATTTAACTGAAGTGCAGGAAATGAGAAGAACATAAACTGGCAAAAGTCATAAGAGATAGATTGCCATAGAAAAATAAGGGCCACAGTTTGAACTTGCACAACAAAAACAACATTATGAATATACTACCATTATACCAAGCCCAGATTGCCTGCATATCTCATCTCAGCACCAAAGAGCAATTGATCAGTAACATGAGAGAGTGGTTATCCAAAGATATATCTGTTGAAATATTAAGCCAGGACATGATGACAAGCCTAAGGCATTAGGAACATACTGCTGAAATCTGAGATTTGGAGTAATCAAGTGGAAGAAGCAAAAACAAAAAAAAAATATTAAACAAAAGAGAGAAGAAAGTAAAGAGTGAACTAAGAAGAGAGTTGCTGGGTTGGGGTTCTTTGAAGGTGTGTTACAAGGAGGCCAACTTTGAAAAAGGGTTTTGAATATAAGGACCTCCATTTGCAACCTCTGTAAGCAGCAAGTCAAGCAATCACTAAGGCTTATTTTTCTCTTCTGAAATTGGTGTTAGCATTATATATCTTACTGGGTTTTGTGAAAATTAGAGTTATTCTTTAGCTATTCAATATTACCAGCTATTATAAAGTGTGTAACTTCATTTATCAAAAATAAACATAGAAGTCCAATTTTTCCAACCTTACATGTTAGAATCTTGGAAGTCACCACTTCATCCTAACAACTAAGTAAACTGAAAAATAAATATGCCTTCTTAGATCCTAAAGAGAAGGAGGTCACAAGGTAAAATACTGCACTCAAAATTAGGGAGATTGACAGGCAAATTCGGAGAATCACACTTACAAGAGCAGAAATCCTGCAGTTAGGTATTTCCTGTTCTCCAAGTCAGTTAAGTTCTAATAAAACTTCAACAGGTATGGCTCTGTTTAAATATTTTCTCCTGATATCAGAAGTTATTAAGAGGGGTGCACTGGGATGACACAGAGGGATGGTATGGGGAGGCAGGAGGGAGGGAGGTTCAGAATAGCGAACACGTGTATACCTGTGGCAGATTCATGTTGATGTATGGCAAAACAAATACAATATTGTAAAGTAATTAACCTCCAATTAAAATAAACAAATTTATATATATAAAAAGAGATTGTCTGGCATATTTAAATGTCATAATTTTTAAACTTCATAGTAACAATTATGAGGTTAAAAGAAAAAGAATTTGTTGCTCCATCATATCTGATTTTTGGCGACCCTGTGGAATGTAGCCTTCCAGGTTCCTCTGTCCATGGAATTCTCCAGGCAAGAATACTGGAATGGGTAGCCATTCTCTTTGCCAGATCTTCCTGACTCAGGGATCAAGCCCGGCACTACTGTATTCTTTATCATCTGAGCCATCAGGAAAGTAAGGAGTCAGGAAAATCTAAACTGTTATTTTATTTATTTATTTATTTATTTTGAATTGTTGTCTGTTTAATGTGGACAACTCCAAAAGTTAAAATCACAAAGGATACTCAGATATAAAAACATGCCCATGTTTTCGTGAGTTTTACCACAAGGGGTTTGATTTGCTTCTCACAGTGAAAAATTATAGTCCTCCCAAGCTTTGGGCAGTAGGAAGAGAAGAGGAGACATTTTTAAATATGCCAGAGCATTCCTTGAATAAAGTCTGATATCAGGAGAAAATATTTAAACAGTCTTACCTGATGAAGATTGATTAGCACATAACTGACCAACCTAGATAGTATATTCAAAAGCAGAGACATTACTTTGCCGACTAAGGTCTGTCTAGTCAAGGCTATGGCTTTTCTTGTGGTCATGTATGGATGTGAGAGTTGGACTGTGAAGAAGGCTGAGCGCCGAAGAATTGATGCTTTTGAACTGTGGTGTTGGAGAAGACTCTTGAGAGTCCCTTGGACTGCAAGGAGATCCAACCAGTCCATTCTGAAGGAGATCAGCCCTGGGCTTTCTTTGGAAGGAATGATGCTAAAACTGAAGCTCCAGTACTTTGGCCACCTTATGCGAAGAGTTGAATCATTGGAAAAGACCCTGATGCTGGGAGGGATTGGGAGCAGGAGGAGAAGGGGACAACCGAGGAGGAGATGGCTGGATGGCCTCATGGACTCAATGGACGTGAGTCTGAGTGAACTCCGGGAGTTGGTGATGGACAGGGAGCCTGGTGTACTGTGATTAATGGGATCGCAAAATGTCGGACACGACTGCACGACTGAACTGAACTGACTTGTAGAAAGGGCAATACCAAACTCTTGTCCACTCTAACCATCCTGTCCTATCTAAAGAGGGTAGCAAGAGGGGGAGGAAACTGAGAAACATGTATAAAGTGTAGAGTTTAGAGGCATAAGCTCACTAAAAGACTGAGACCCTAACATAGTACTAGAGAACATTTATTCCCCCCTCACACCTCACCAGCATGCTTTTAAAAATCTGTTTTATTAGCACAAGTTCTTTTTATCTGGGAAACTGAAAAATTACAAGGCATACCCAAAGGAAAGAAATAGTTTCAAGACACCAAACAAGGATCAAAAACAGATTCACACATGGCAGGGAAGTTGGAATTATCAGGTAAATGTTTTTAAAATAAGTATGATTAATATACTAAGGGATATAATATGTAAAGTAAACAGGGTTCAATGGAAACAGAAAAATGGAAAGCCTAAGAAAGTACCAAAGTAAATTCTAGAGATCAAGAACACTGCAACATAAATGAAGAATTTCTCTGATAGACTTAATAAGCTGTATGCAACTGAAAAACGAACTTCTGACCTTGAGCATATCTTCATAGAAACCATCAAACTGGAAAAGTAAACAGGAAAAGAAAACAAGGGACTTGGAAGAAAAAAAAAGTGCAGGATATCTAAGAACTGTGTAAAAACTACAAAGGTGTAGCATAAGTGTAATGGGAATAACAGAAAAGGGGGAATGAAAGAAATACAAGTAATATTTGCATCATTGACTGAAAATTTACCAATATTGATCTCAGTTACCAAATCCCAGGTTCAGAAAGTTTAGAAAACACCAAAAAGGATGAATGTCAGAAAAAAAATATAAGTAGGCATATCATTCTCAAGCTACAGAAAATCAAAGATAAAAAAAATTGAAATAAGCCAGAGAGTAAAAGCATCTTAGTTGTGGAAGAACAAAGATAAAGAATTACATTTGTCTTCTCCTTAATACACTGAATGTAACAAAAAAGTAGAATGAAATGTTTAACGTGTTGAGACAGAAATATACAAACCTGGAATTAGGTACCCTGCAAAATGATTCTTGAAAAGTGAGAGAAGAAATACTTTCTCAGACAAACAGAAATTTAGAGTATTTGTTGTTAATAGACTTGTTTTGCAATGAATGTTAAATAAAGTTCTTTAGAAGGAAAACAAGTAAGTTTTCTGTAATCTAAAAAAAGAATGTAAGGGTATCAGAGAAAGAGTAAGTGAATGTAAAATAAAAACTAATGTTTCTTATTCTTAGTTGATCTAAGAAATAAATATTTATTTTAAAAAAGCAATATATTTGAATATGGGTCTTTATGTGTAAGCAAAATTTATATATATATATATATGTGTGTGTGTGTATGTGCATTTAAATATTCTTATAATAGCTTATGATCAGTAAAATGAATGAAAGCTTAATGAATAATGCAAGGAAAGAGAGAGGAATTGCAATGTTTCCTATTATAAGGAACCCACACTACCTATGATATAATGTTATTAAAAGTGGAAAAGACTACTTAGTTGTAAATATAAACTGCAACCACTCTAGGGCAACCACTAAATAATTTGTTGTATGTATAACTAATATGCTGAAGAAGAGAAAATTAACTCATACAAAATGTCTAATAAAACCACAAAAGTCAGTGAAAGAGTGTTAAGAAAAAATAAGAACCAAAAACAAGAGAAACTATTATGGAAAACTTTTGCCAAAAAGGTCAAATAAAGGTCTGTGTAGTCAAAGCTATGGTCTTTCCACTAGTCATGTATGGATGTCAGAGTTGGACTATAAAGAAAGCTGAGCACTGAAGAACTGATGCTTTTGAACTATGGTGTTGGAGAAGACCCTTGAGAGTACCTTGGAGTGCAAGGAGATGAAAACAGTCAATCCTAAAGGAAATCAGACCTGAATATTCATTGGAAGAACTCATGCTGAAGCTGAAAATCCAATACTTTGATCACCCGATGCAAAGAGCTGACTCATTTGAAAAACCCTGATGCTGGGAAAGATTGAAGGTGGGAGGGGAAGGGGATGACAGAGGATGAGATGGTTGGATGACATCATCAGTTCAATGGACATGAGTTTGAGTAAACTTCAGGAGTTGGTGACGGACAGGGAGGCCTGGCATGCTACAGTCCATGGGGTTGCCTTCAGACATAGCTGGACAACTGAACTGAACTGATTATGCAAAACAGTAACAATTATGGTAAATATTATTCCAGCTATGTGATAATCACTTTGAATATCAATGATTTGAGGAGGTGACTCACTGGAAAAGACCATGATGCTAGGAGGGATTGGGGGCAGGAGGAGAAAGGGGAGACAGAGGATGAGATGGCTGGATAGCACCACCGACTCAATGGACATGAGTTTGAGTGAACTCTGGGAGTTGGTGATGGACAGGGAGGCCTGGTGTGCTACAATTCATGGTGTCGCAAAGAGTCAGATACAACTAAGTGAATGAACTGAACTGAAGATATTTTTAGAGTAGGTCAACTCTATGCTGTCTACTAAAAAGCCAATTTAGATATATGGATACAAATAAATTAAAAGTAACTGGACAAAAGAATGTATTTCATGGTATCTGTAATTGGAAGAAAGCAGAAATGGATGTCTTAAGTTTGGATGGAATTAACTTTAGAATAGGGAAATTTCTTAGACACAGAGGCATTACACAATAACAAAGGAGATGATTCCCAAAGAAAACATAATAGTCCTTAGTATATATATGACTAAAAAGAGAATGTTTAATACAGAAGTCAAAAATTAATAGAAGTACAAACAAAATTGTACTTTCCTGGTGGCTCAAACAGTAAAGAATGCACTTGCAATGTGGTAGATCTGGGTTGATCCCTTGATTGGGAAGATCCTCTGGAGGAAGTCATGGCAACTCACTCCAGTATTCTTGCTGGAGAATCCCCATGGATAGAGGAGGCTGGCAGGCTACAGTTCATGTGATTTCAAGGAGTCAGACACGACTGAGTGACTAAACACAGCACAACACAAAGAAAATAAATGAAAACTCTGTGAGGGGGCAACTGAACAGCCCCCTATCAAAAATTGATAGACACATCAGGTAAAAAACAGGGGCATAGTTAAAATCAGCAATACAAATAATAAACTGGATACAAAAGACATCAATAAGTTTTGCCAAGAAAAGGCACTGGTCATAGCAAACACCCTCTTCCAACAACACAAGAGAAGACTCTACACATGGACATCACCAGATGGTCAACACCGAAATCAGATTGATTATATTCTTTGCAGCCAAAGATGGAGAAGCTCTATACAGTCAACAAAGACAAGACCGGGAGCTGACTGTGGCTCAGATCATGAACTCCTGATTGCCAAATTCAGACTTAAATTGAAGAAAGTGGGCAACACCACTAGACCATTCAGGTATGACCTAAATCAAATCCCTTATGATTATACAGTGGAAGTGAG
>SJXQ01006126.1:39331-95480 GCA_006408695.1 Aepyceros melampus
GGGGGATCAAAAGGAGAGAGACAGATCCAGCCAGTGATCAGTTCCCTGAGTGTTCTCCACCATCTGGAACACACAAAGAGATTCACAGAGTTGGGCAGAGAAGTGAAGGGGGAAGGAGGAGATAGCGGCGACTTGGTGGAGAAAAAGGAGAGTCCAAAGGAGAAGAGAGTAGTCAAGGCAGTAATCTCGCTCCCAAGTAAAAATGGGTACTGAAGATTGTGTTCTTAAAGTACAAAATTGATAATAAATACCAAAAAGCAAAGATTAAAAATCTAGAGTAGAAGTTGTATTTTCAAAGATACAATATTAAAGAAAAGAAAAAAGTCACAAAAATTATAATTTATATGAAGTTTGCTTTAAAAATAGTCTCTCTCTCTCTCTCTTTTTTTTTTTTTGCAAAGTAATAGTAGGTTCCAATACAGCATTTTAAAGTAAAATAAAGTAAAATAAAATAAAAAAAGAAACATGCATAATATCATATGTGAAACAAATTACCAGTCAAGGTTCAATGCATGATACAGGATGCTTGGGGCTGGTGCACTGGTATGACCCAGAGGGATGGGATGGGGAGGGAGGTGGGAAGGGGGTTCAGGATGGGAATACATGTACATCAGTGGTAAATTCATGTCAATGTATGGCAAAACCAATACAATATTGTAAAGTAATTAGCCTCCAATTAAAATAAATAAATTTATATTAAAAATTTTAAAAATGAAAATTAAAGGAGTAACAGAGGACTTATTTTTTTAACAATAAAAAAAAGAATGATAGTACAAATAGTAAAAATATATCTAGGACTTTCTCTGGTGTTGTTGTGGGCAGTGTGGGGTCAGTTCATTTTCAGATAGTTCCTTGGTCCAGCTTATATTTCTCAAGATCTATAGGCCCCTTCCTATGTAGTCGGTACTAACTATAGGGTTTTAATCTATTGCACCTGTCACTTCCACGGCAGTTCCCTCTGTTTTAGCTTCTTCTCTTTGCTGGTCTCTTCAGTGTCTGATTTCCACCCTGACACATGGGGACGTGGTGGACATTTTCTTAGGCTCACTTGTTCAGTGGCTCTGTGGGGAGGGAGGGACGCTCCAAACAAATAACAGTGGAGTGTGCTTGCAGTGTCTTAGCCATACTGGGCCTCCCTGCCCACACTGCTCAGGCTCTATGTTGCTCTGCCGGAAACCGTCCGAGGCCGGCCCTGGGCTGCATGCACCTCCCAGTTCAAAGCTGCTGAGGTTCAGGCACTCAGGCAGTCTTCAGAAGCACAGACTCAGTTGGGCCTGTGTTTTGTGCCCTTCCCAGGTCCAAGAAGCTCAGGTGATGAGGTGGTTGGCGAGCATGGTTGCTGCAGCTTACTGCTTCCGCCATTCCTGCCACTTGGTTTTCTGGGTGTACAACTGGCACACTTTCTCAGGTGGATGTTGACTGTCCAGAACCCCAAGAAGTCTTAGTTACCAAAGAAGCCTGCTTGCAGTTTGGTAGATAATGTCTCTCTGGGACTGTGATTGCCCCCTTCTGGGAGCAATGTCTCTTTGGCTGCCTGTCACTGGAGGGGGATGGTCTGCAGCCGACTAGTTCTGTGCAGTCCTTTGTTCTGTAATTGGGCCTGATGGTATCTTAGGTTAGGCCTTTTAACGGGGTAGCTATCCCACAGTCTGGTTTGCTAGCCTAAGTTAGTTCTCTCAGATTGCCCTCGGGGCATTCAGGCCTGGTCCTTACTCTAAACAATGCAACCCGAGCCTCCCTGCCCAGCCCCCTCTTGCTAGTGGTGGGTGCAGGTGTCTGCGCTACTTCTCCACTGGGGGAGTTACTGTTGGGCACGTAATCTGTGGGTTTAAATTATTTATTTATTTTTTCTCTCAGTTATGTTGCCCTCTGTGGTACCAAGGCTCACCACAGACTTGGCTGTGAGAGTGTTTCCTGGTGTTTGGAAACTTCTTTCAAGACTTCCCTAATGGCTCAGATGGTAAAGCTTCTGCCTGCAATGCGGGAGACCCAGGTTTGATCCCTGGGTCAGGAAAATCCCTGGAGAAGGAAATGGCAACCCACTCAGTATCTTTGCCTGGAGAATCCCATGGACAAAGGAGCCTAGTAGGCTACAGTCCACAGAGTCACAAAGAGTCGGACACGACAGAGCAACTTCACTCACTCCTGGGACAGACCTCCATCCCTACCTCTTTTGTCTTTTTTTGTCTTTTATATTTTTTTTTCTTACCTCCTTTCAAAGACAATGGGCTGTTTTCTGGATGCCTGATGTCCTCTGTCTACATTCAGAAGTTGTTTTGTGAAATTTACTCAACGTTTAAATGTTCTTTTGATGAATTTGTGGGGGAGAAAGTGGTCTCCCCGTCCCATTCCTCCACCATCTTAGGACTGTTCCCAAGTTGTTTCTTTATAAACTTGGGATTTATGAAGATACATGCCTCTGATGATTTCATGGAAATCAGATATTCATATTCTTTTATTATATGTTAACTTTGAAATCTTCTGTTATTTTACCAAAAGTTTAGCTTTTAAATTCTGTGCCTAGTTCTTTTACCTCTGTAAAGTGGGTTTGACAGAGACCATTTGTTTAACTATAATATTCTTTCTTACCTTCCGTTAGCAATAGAATATTGTTAACCAGAGTAGAGTACTGTCTACTTAGGCAGATATTACATTACACAGAATTCGTTGCATTTCTGTGTCTCTTTGTAAGTTTTTGCCAGTGGGAAATGAGTGGAATGTACATGAGAAACATCAAGCTTTGATCTTTAAAGTTTGAAGTGTTTGTGTGTGTTTCAGGAATTTGGTTCTAATGATGGCAAATTAGTACCAGTCATGTACTCATACATATGAGGGGGAAAAAACCGTACAGTGGTTGAAAAGCAAGATAGAACATACTAGGGTTGCCTACCAGAACCAGATCATCTGTCTATCTCAGAGTTGTCATCTAAGTGGCAAATACACTCCCATCTTTTTAAATGTACTTTATTTGGCATTCTTTTTATTATACAAACTTAGCATGCAACATAAATATGCCAACATTATCAAATAGTTGTCATTAAAAGTCAGTCTGATGGTGTTGAGAACTATGTTTGAAATTACTAAATGTGTATATTGAATTGAGAGATATGTACATTTTATTATACATGTTAGTAGTTGTGCTATGCTGTACTTAGTTACTCAGTCATGTCTGACTCTTTGCAAGCACATGTGTTGTAGCCTGTCAGGCTACTCTGTTCATGGGGATTCTCCAGGCAAGAATACTGGAGTGGGTTGCTATGTTCTCTTCCAGGGGATCTTCACAACCCAGGGATCAAACTCAGTTATCCTGAATTGCAAGTAGATTCTGTACCATCTGAGCCACCAGGGAAGCCCTTTCTGGTATGTGTGTGTGCTCAGCTGCTCAGTCATGTCAGATTCTTTGTGACCCCATGGACTGTATCCTGCCAGCCTCCTCTGTCCATGGGATTTCCCGGGTAAGAATACTGGAGTGAGTTGCCATTCCCTTCTCCATGGGATCTTTCTGAACCAGGGAAGGATCCTGTGTCTTCTGCACTGGCCGGCAGATTTTTTAACACTGAGCCACCAAAGAAGTTTAAGGATTAGAAAACCCTGCATTTGAATTTGATCTGTCCACAGCTTTTCCTCTTCTCTAAAGTGGGAATGTAATAGGCACTTATTCAGCCCTTTATCTGACAAACAATAATTTGAGACACAGCTTCACCTGGGGAAGTTATTAAAAATCCATTCATAGTAATGATGGCTAAGTTAAAAAAAATATTAACTACAGTGGCTACTGTGTGCCAGGTGTACACAGTACTAAGCAAGAGCCATAAGAGCGCTCTCATGCAATTTACAATTCAATGTTAGAGACAGGATTAAGTGAAAAATGCCCAATATCTGGGATATGTTAAAAATTCAACAAATATTTATTTTCTCATAAGACTTTTATACATTTTTCAGGGTGTTACTAATCTGTCTGCAATGTGGGAGATCCGGGTTCAGTTCCTAGATTGGGAAGATCCCCTGGAGGATGGCATAGCAACCCACTCCAGTATTCTTGCCTGGAGAGTCTCATGGACAGAGGAGGCTGGCAGGATACAGCCCACGGATCACAAAGAGTTGGACATGACTGAGCAATTAACACTTTAACTGCTAAGTAAAGATTGTCATATGCTTGGCACGCAATAATTCCTCAGACATGATACTAATGATGTTGTTGCCAGGTTTGCTCAGTGCCAGGGGCCAGCGTGAGGAACTCCGCTCGTGGCAAAGGTCACGAGGAAGGAGGCTTGGCATACGCAAAGGCGTGATCAAGTCTCAGGAAACCCCCTGTTCCCGAGCATCTACCCCCAAAACCAAGAGTCTGTTTTATGCTCTCACCTACACCTCTGACTTTATGGGGGGCTCTCCCCCATAACCATTTCTCTTGGAGAAGGAGTTAACTTGCAGCTCCAGTTGATAAAACTCCTGGGCGTGACAAGAGTGTTTCAGCTTACGGACTCCTCTGAAGGTTATCTAGCCTGCCTGTATAGGTTCGTCTGGCCAAATGTGATTATTTACAGCCTCCCAACAGCGAGAGGCACGAGATGTTTTAGACTTACTAAAGGCAGATTCTTTTGGGAAGTTAGAATTTATTAGTATAGTGGATTGATTAGAAATTGTATTGGTGAAGGGTTTTTCATTTGTTGTGCCAATAATTGCTTCTAATTCCCTGCCCTTATAATGAATATAACTAGCATATAAGAGAAATAAGTATTAACCTTTAAGATTAATCATGTTAACCTTGGGTTAAATAAATTCCTTTCTTGATTGTAACTCATTATACCTTTACTCTATAGGAATGTACCTTTATCTGGAGGGTGGTGCCTGGTTTAAGAAAAAACACCCTTGGAAAAAATGAGTTTTTTGGTTATCAGAAAAAGAGGGTCATAAAGTGTCAGAGGCCTCATGGCCAGAAGATGATGTGAAACCCCTAAGACCTTTTTTGTATGTAAAGCACCCGATTTTGATAAAGGTCAGGACTGCTGACCCCCGTGTGACTTTGTATTCATCCCTATGTGTAACAAAAGGTATATAAGCAAACCTGAAAATAAAGAAAACGGTTCAGTTTCCAGAAAGACTGATTCCCCATGTCGTTCTTTCTCGTCCTCCGTATTTCTGGCTGAAATCCCATCTGGAGCACGGGTGCTCGCCATGTCTGCTTACTTGCCCCGGCTTTCAAGTCCACGCGAAAAGGTGCCCAAAGAGGGGCACCTTTCAATGTTCAAGTGGTGCTGGTGGCCCAACGTAGATGGTGCAAATTCCTTGTCTTGGAATTTTATTGGTATCCTGTGTAAACCAAGTTATTCAGCCTCTTTCTCTCCTCTAATACCTCTCACTATTTTCTGGCTGAATTCCCGTCAGGCACTTGGGTCCTCACCAAGCCTACTAACTCTGCCTGGGCTTCTAAGTGGTGGCCCAACGTAGATGGTGCAAATTCCTTGTCTTGGAATTTTATTGGTATCCTGTGTAAACCAAGTTATTCAGCCTCTTTCTCTCCTCTAATACCTCTCACTATTTTCTGGCTGAATTCCCGTCAGGCACTTGGGTCCTCACCAAGCCTACTAACTCTGCCTGGGCTTCTAAGATCGGACCAGGGAGGCCTCAGTGCCTCTTCTCCTTCAGGAGAACGGAAAGACGCCTGTGGCCTACGTAGGTGGTGATTGGCATCCCATGTAAGCCAAGTTATTCAGCCCCTTTTTCTGCTAATTTCCTAATCTCTCTCTATCTGTAATTGAATAAGTTCTTTCCTAGTACGCTGGCTCCATCTCCACCTTCGAATCATCCTGGATCCACCAGGGCTGGACCCCGGCAGCTCAGCATTTGCAAAGTCGTGGGTAATGGAGTTTAGACAGCACAGGAAACCAAATTCATCAGTACAACAAATAACTAATAGTTACTGAGCAAGAAAGGGGCACCAGACGGTGAGATGTTTGGATGGCATCACCGACTCAGTGGACATGAGTTCGAGCAAGCTCCTGGAGATGGTGAAGGACAGGGAAGTCTGGCATGCTATAGTCCATAGGGTCACAAAGAGTTGGACATGACTGAGCAACTGAGCAACAGCAACAAATTGCTTCATGATCACATCTATGGTAAGCATTTTATGTAAATTGTCTTCCCTACCTCAGTAAGTGGTGACTCCATTCCTCAAGTTAAACACTTTGGACTCATCTTTGATCTCTCTCTCTCTCTCATGTCAGATCCCAGTTCCCCGACCATCAAAATTGAATCCATGCCCCCTGCTGTACAAGCACAGAGTCTTCACCATGGGACCCCCAGGAAAGTTCCCACACACATTTTATTTAACTTTACTTTACTTTACTTACTTTCTTTTTTTTCCCCACACATACAATTTCTATCCAGAATCTGACCACATCCTACCTCCTACTGCTTCCAAATCAATCAAAGGTATTAGCTCTCATTTGGACAGTTGCAACGCCTTCTAACTGGTCTCCTTACTTCCTGGCTCTTCTACAGTCTATTCTCACATGGCAGCTAGGGGAATCCTCTAAAACCTTTCATCTCCTTACTTTGGGGTTCCAACTCTTCAGTGGTTCCAATCTCACTCAGAGTAAATGCCAAAGTCCTGACAGTAGGCTGCCAGATCCTACACATCTTTGTCCCTAGCTTCCTCTCTGATGCCATCTAGTCTACCTGCCCCTTTCCCCACTTCATGCCAGCAACACTGACCTTTCTGCCTTTCTGTGTATATGCCAGGCATGCCCCTGGCTCGGGACCTTTGCAAAAATTCATTTCTCTGTCTGGAAGTGTTTATCCCCAGATAAATTGTTTCTTTATTTCATTCAGGGTTGGCTTAAAAGTCATCTTTTATCTGGAAGACCTTCGCAGACCATCCTGAAGTGAAATAGCTCCTCTGCATCCTGACACTCTATCTTCCATACTGTGCCTTATCTATATTTGTGTCACTTCCCACTACCTACTGTATTAAATATTTATTGGTTTATTGTCTGCCTT
The DNA here is from genome assembly GCA_006408695.1 of Aepyceros melampus. NCBI lineage: Eukaryota > Metazoa > Chordata > Mammalia > Artiodactyla > Bovidae > Aepyceros > Aepyceros melampus. The sequence goes on from SJXQ01006126.1 coordinate 46,331, forward strand.
TCCTTGACAGACACCGTGGAGGCAGGAACTATGGTTTGGTCACTGGTTTGACAACTTGGCACATGAATAGACCTCACTGAATACACATTAATCCCAACCATAATCCTGTGCACTAAATATTGTTCTCTCTCTACTTTTCAGATAAGGAAACAGACTCAAAGTTTTGCAGGAAATTGCCCATAATCACAAAACTTTAGGCAAGTGATGGACCCAGGAAGTGTGGGACTAAAGATCTTAAATATATAGTTAATTTATTTTATTTTTGGCTGTGATGGGTCTTCATTGCTGCACAGTCTTTCTCTAGTTGTGAAGAGTGGAGCCTACTTTCTAGTTGCATTGAGCTAGCTTCTTATTGTGACTTCTCATTGTGGTAACTTCTCATCGTGGTGCCCATTGCAGAGCACAGGCTCTGGATGATGTGGACCCAGTAGTTTTGGTGCATGGGCTTAGTTGCTCTGAGGTATGAGGAATCTTTCTGGACCAGAATTGAACCCATGTCCCCTTTATTGGCAAGTGGAGTTTTAACCACTGTATCACCAGGGAAGTCCATCAAGTCAGTTCTTTTAACATCAGAGCGATACAGACTTTGCTGTAGGTAGAATGACACCAATTCTGAAAGGTCATCTTGTCAAGTTCATGTTGGTCTGATGCTCTGAATAGGAATTTTTGTTGTTGTTCAGTCACCCAGCTGTGTCAGAGTCTTTCCAACCCCAGGCCTTCCTATCCCTCATCATCTCCTGTAGTTTGTCTAAGTTCATGTTCATTGCATCAGTGATGTTGTCCTGCCATCTCATCCTCTGATGCCCTCTTCTCCTTCTGCTTTCAAAGTTTCCCAGCATCAGGGACTAGCAAGGAAAAAAAAAAGATCCATATAATTTCTGACTTCAGTAAGTTCAGAAAGAAAACTATTTCAAGTCATGGAGTCCTTGAGAATGAATGTAACAAAACCATCAGATGTATTTTCTAGGAGCTGAGCTTGCAGCTTCCACCATGTGTTGTCTCTCACAGTGACCCCCAGGGCATCTGGCTTCTTCATTCAGAGGGTCTCCCCAAGGCCATGGCCAGTCAGGCCTGGATTTGATGTCATCTTCTCTGGCAAAGAGTCAGGCACGACTGAGCGACTTCACTTCACTTCTCTGGCATCTGGTGATGTTTGCACTAATGCAGAAGTGCAGAAGCACTAATGCAGATGTTGCACTAAGGAGCTGGCAGGCAGGCACCTTAATACTGGGGCCAGCTGCTGGTGGGAGGATTAGAGGGAAGTCAGAGGAGGCTGCCTAGTCCAAGAAAGGGTTTGCTTAGGGCCAAGCTTATCTGTGGCATTTTGCCCACTTCTTCTACTGTGGTTTCTCCCAGCTAGAAGTTTATCACATTCCTGGACCAATATATATTTATCTGCCAAAAGACTAATCCTGTGTTTCAATTAAGTTTTCAGTTATTGTTCATATCATTTTTGCTGAGATCATGGTAGGGGTACAGGTTCTATGGAGTAGAGCAGAGGGGTCTGGCTATGTAGAAGACTGAAGCATTTCTAAAAGCATGCTGCATGGGAGGCCAGGCTGCAGTTACCACCACTTCCATCATCTGAATAACGTGTCTGAGCTGCTCAGCATCATTAATTCATTTAACCGGGGTTTCAACAATGACCTTGGACTGGGGCATCAGCGGTGACCTCATAGAACAGAGTCTAGATGGAGAGACTGACAAGTAAACAGTTACTACTGCCAGTGTGATAGGTTTCTTCAATGAGAGCCTGTACAGCATGAACCTTGGTATCAAGTTTCAGGTCAGTGGCAGCTATGTAATCATGGGAGGTGAATTCATTTGCTTTTAAGTGATTGACCTTAAATTTAATTCAAGACTACCTTTAATTCACAGTCCTTCAGGTGACTGATCCAGGGTTCAAGTCTAAGCAGTCTGACCTCACCTCCCTTGTGCCTCAGGTTCCTTATCTATAAAATTTGAATAATGGTAATATCAATGCCACAAGAGTCCTGCAGGATATGCTGAGTTAGGATTTTATCCAAAGGATAATGAGAAAACTTTTTTTTTTAATTTTTATTTTTTGGCCACGTGATGTATGGGATTTTAGTTCTCTCACCAGGGAACTTACATTATAAGAGCACAGAGTCTCCAGAGTCCTAACCACTGAAGCACTAGAGAATTCTCTGAGAAGATTTGCTTTAAAGCGAGGAGAGAAATACTCTGTTTGGTACCTGAGGCTTTGCACAGACTGGCCCCTTCTCACTAGAAATGTCCGTCCTACCTTGTTTCCCATCTCTGTCTACACACACCCCTCAGCCTACACAAGCAGCCTTTCCTAGTCATACTGAGCCCCTGGCTTCTGGCACCCTGACAAGTTTTGAGCTCATGGCACCTTGTATGACAATTATTCCATCTCCTCGTTTCCACTATGAGCTCCAAATGATCTCCTCTACTCATACTCTTTCGCAAGATTCCTCTGAATTGCCATATAGTCTGGCACAAAGAAATCATAACAAAATTGTTAAGAACTCAGTTTTTCAGTAAAACTGTATTAAAATCTTGTCTTTGCTGTTTTTGTTGGACAAACCACTTCACCTTTCTGTGACTCAGTTCCTTCATCTACATAATAGGGAAAATAATAGTATAGATTCACTTAGTATGATTGTTGGGAGGACTGCACATGATGATGTACATAAAAGTATTTAGCATCTTGTTCAACAAATAGCAGTAACTTGTATTATTATTAATAACCTACTGTTACATCTTCCCTGTAACCTTAGACAGTAAAGAATCTACTGGCAATGCAAGAGACTCATTTCCCGAGCCAGGAAGATCCTCTGGAGAAGTGAATGGCAATCCACTCCAGTATTCTTGCCTGGAGAATCCTATGGACAGAGGAATCTGGGCTACAGTACATGGAGTCGCAAAGAGTCAGATACAACTGAGTGACCAATGCTACTAATGTTACAATAAGTTAAAAACAAAACTAGTGGCTGGTATGTGAAATATATCTCAATAACAAACACATAGATGTGAAAGTTGGACTATAAAGAAAGCTGAGTGCTGAAGAATTGATGCTTTTGAATTGTGGTGTTGGAGAAGACTTTTGAGGGTCCCTTGGACTTCAAGGAGATCCAACTAGTCCATCCTAAAGGAAATCAGTCCTGGGTGTTCATTGGAAAGACTGATGTTGAAGCTGAAACTCTAATGATTTGGTCACCTGATGCAAAGAGCTGACTAATTTGAAAAGACTCTGATCCTGGGAAAGATTGAGAGAAGGAGGAGAAGGGGACAGCAGAGGATGAGATGGTTAAATGGCATCACCAACTCAATGGACGTGGGTTTGGGTGGACTCTGGGAGTTGGTGATGGACAGGGAGGCCTGGCATGCTGCAGTTCATGAGGTCACAAAGAGTCAGACACAACTGAGCAACTGAACTGAATTGAACTGAAACAAACACAACAAAGCAGACTATGAAATATTATTAAATGTGTGTTTCCATTTTGGTTAAAACATAGGAAAATGCTATAATGGTTATACTTACATGTTAAGAGAAGTATGTCTGGTTTTAATTATCTTTTAAAAATTTCTGCAATGAATATTTATTACTTGTGATATGAAAAACAAAGACTTTCACTAAAAAGCATACCATGAAGTTGCTATTAGCAAATAGTTATTGATATATAAAATGAGATACACCAGGAAGCCATAAAAGCAATTCAGTAACTTTCTATGGCCAACAATTTTTCTGTGGTCAAAAAAAGATAACTTTTCTTTTTTTTGCCCAGTTTAGAAATATGCAAAGAGCTGACTAATTTGAAAAGACTCTGATCCTGGGAAAGATTGAGAGAAGGAGGAGAAGGGGACAGCAGAGGATGAGATGGTTAAATGGCATCACCAACTCAATGGACGTGGGTTTGGGTGGACTCTGGGAGTTGGTGATGGACAGGGAGGCCTGGCATGCTGCAGTTCATGAGGTCACAAAGAGTCAGACACAACTGAGCAACTGAACTGAATTGAACTGAAACAAACACAACAAAGCAGACTATGAAATATTATTAAATGTGTGTTTCCATTTTGGTTAAAACATAGGAAAATGCTATAATGGTTATACTTACATGTTAAGAGAAGTATGTCTGGGTTTTAATTATCTTTTAAAAATTTCTGCAATGAATATTTATTACTTGTGATATGAAAAACAAAGACTTTCACTAAAAAGCATACCATGAAGTTGCTATTAGCAAATAGTTATTGATATATAAAATGAGATACACCAGGAAGCCATAAAAGCAATTCAGTAACTTTCTATGGCCAACAATTTTTCTGTGGTCAAAAAAAGATAACTTTTCTTTTTTTTGCCCAGTTTAGAAATATATATACATATTATATATATATATATATATATATATATATATATATATATATGGTGGCAGGTATCTCAGCTATTTTAATTAAGTTTTTCCTTTTAATCAAAACCACCAAGGAATGATTGTATCTTTACTCAGAACCCTCATTTCTAAATTGCAATAGCTGTTAGGCTTTACTCATCGGCTCTCTCAAACTATGTTCTTTAAACATACATTTCTTACTAATTATTGTTTAACAAGGTGTTTGCCATCCTACAGTATGCTCTTGAAAAGCTATCTGCTTGATTTGTTAATGAAAGTGGTTATGTCTGGTTCCTGCACTGCATCTATAATAAGTGATCTGTGGTAGTTCCTCTTCTACTGCATTCCTTTGATCTAGATGTCTGCTATCTTGCACTGAAAAAAATGGAAGCTATTCTAGAGCCCATTTCAGGGAAAAAACAAACAATAATTCTGCCAAAAGATACAGGTCGTCAGTGAGCTTCCATTGCATTGCGTGATGACTTTCCTTGTGAATCATCATTAAACACATTCAAAGAGCAGGTCACTGTGAAACTGTCCCTCTCACAATCATCAAGAAGCTAAACACTGAATATTCTAAAAGTAAAACAAAGTTCTCACATTATTATAAAGAGTTCATGCTAAATAAGCTGCTCACAACGCTGAATTTCTGCCAAAAGTATTTAGTTTTTCATTATCTGAGTTATTTCCATGTTCAACAGGTGACATAATTTCAAATTGCTTGTATCCTGTATCATAGACTGGGGATTCGTTTCTTACATGATAGTTCGGTGCATTCTCCCAACTCATCCCACCCTCTCCCTCTCCCTCAGAGTCCAAAAGTCTGTTCTATACATCTGTGTCTCTTTTGCTGTCTCGCATACAGGGTTACCATTACCATCTTTCTAAATTCTATATATATATATGTGTTAGTATACTATGTTGGTGTTTTTCTTTCTGGCTTGGGCTGGTGCATGGGTATGATCCAAATAGCTGATACGGGATGGGGAGTGGGAGTTGGGAGGGGGGTTCAAGATTGGGAACTCATGTACACCCGTGGCAGATTCATGTCAATGTATGGCAAAACCAATACAGTATTGTAAAGTAAAATAAAGTAAAAAAAAAAAAAAAGTAACATGGAAACTTACATTATCATATGTAAAATAGATAGTCAACAGGAATCTGTTATATGGCTCTAGAAACTCAAACAAGGGCTCTGTATCAACCTAGAGGGGTGGGATGGGAGAGGTATGAGCGGAGTTTCAAAAGGGAGAGGATATATGTATACCTATGGCTGATTCATGTTGAAGTTTGACAGAAAAGAACAAAATTCCGTAAAGCAATTATCCTTCAATAAAAAGATAAAAAAAAAAGAAAAAAAATCGCTTTAGGCTTTTAAAAATGCATTTTATAGTTATAGTTAGTTCATTATTGTAGTTTCATTTACTAAACATTACCTGAATAAAATACTCCTCAATACGTCACTGATAATAGTAAAATAGGAAATATTAATCATAGCATAGAATTCTTATTTTTATTAGGCTATATATTAAAGATAAATAGTAAAGATCATGGTATGGTTAAAAAAAATGTACTCTAACATATGAAAAGAAAATATTCAGGTTATAAAATATTTAAGAATTTATTATGAAGAAACTATCACCCCAAGAAGATTTATTTGTGTTTACTCCCTATAGAGGCCTTCCAATTTAATAGCTTGCTTAGAAAGCTATACACTTACATTCATACAATTAATAATAGAGCCTAATGCAAGGTAAAAGTTCATGTTTTACTGAAACAATTCCTATGTTTTGGTATTTGTATGTACTTCTAGATAAACACTTTTTTATTAAAAAGAGAAGCAAACTATAAATAATTGCTTAGTGGATGCAGAAGAAAATGAAAATTTTAAAATTTAAAAATATATTCTATGTTTTAGTATAACATGTGAATAAAGGGTATCAGAATTTGGAAATTCTGTCTAAATAAATAGAAATAATTTCAGTGATAACCTGACATATTAGATAACTCATTTAATGACTTAATTATAGCATACTTATTCTGGGGGCCTGGAAAATCCCATGGACGAAGGAGCCTGGTAGGCTGCATTCCTTGGAGTCGCTAGGAGTTGGACACAACTGAATGACTTCACTTTCAGTTTTCACTTTCATGCATTGGAGAAGGAAATGGCAACCCACTCCTATATTCTTACCTGGAGAATCACAGGGATGGGGGAGCCTTGTGGGCTGCCGTCCATGGGGTCTCACAGAGTCGGATGCAGCTGAAGTGACTTAGCAGCAGCAACAGCAGCATTCTGATGACAAATAGAAAGTGGTTGAAAAATTATTTGTGATATGGATTTGACTGTATATCATAGAAATAATGCTGCTACTTCCAATATGCATTTTGATTGAACAGGACCCAAATTAATGCAGTGTGTATTGCTTTGGAAATCTACCTTTCAAATATAATTCATAGGTATCATCCTCACCTGCTGATTTCTCACTGAGGTGGTAAGTTTCCAAGCAAAGTGTTTGTTATTGTAGCTCTCATTACATGCACAACACATAAGAGGGAGTAAGTTTAACACTTGGAAAGAAATGCTCCAGGATGAGGAATCAATGTAAGCTGAAATTACTTTTGTCTCTTAGAAAATATGAATTCTCAGAATCTTAAAGCTTTGTCAGATTACTCAAATATTCTTTTTCAAGCGTGCATATATAACAACAGTCTATCTATATCACAAAAATAGAAGAGATTGTTATATTTCACTGTGGGATAATTCTTAGTCTAAATGGCAAAAGTTAAAATGGGTACTTGAATATAACTAAAGAATTTTGTTGCCAAATCATTTATTTAAGTAACAAAAGCAGATTAAGTTCAATAATCCTTACATTAATAAATTGAATTGCAATAATAAGGAAAACATTCCCAATGGAACTTTCTAAGCCCATTTAATACTTTGAAGTAATGGACATTAGTTTTACAATAAAGGTGAAAATGTTTCACAATAATGAACATTAGATACTTCCTTTAAAGCCTTACAGAGTGTTTGTGAATAGATATGACTCCAAAATACACCAATTCATGGATAAACAAAAAATTATAGGATAAATGTACACAGTATAAATATTTGTATTTCATCATCTGCCCACATTGTAAAAGACAGCATCACATCAGAGGAAAAATTTCAGATATATGAATATGACACTTGTTTATTTAGAAAACTTTTTTTATCATATTTATTTATTGTGAAGTACAGCAAATTCCCACTGGTTATCTATTTTACATATGGCAATGTATATGTTAAATTCATTGAAATACTAACTGTCCAAGTCAGGTCTTAAAACTACTACTTTGTTTTAATAATATTTATCATTATGTGAGCAAATTTGAAAAACTCAGCAGTGGCCACAGGACCGGAAAAGGTCAGTTTTCTTTCCAATCACAAAGAAAGGAAATGCCAAAGAATGTTCAAACTACCACAAAATTGCACTCATCTCACATGTTAGTAAAGTAATGCTTTAAATTCTCCAAGCCAAGCTTCAGCAATACAAGAACCGTGAACTTCCAGATGTCCAAGCTGGTTCACACCAGTCAGAATGGCTGTGATCCAAAAGTCTACAAGGAACAAATGCTGGACAGGGTGTGGAGAAAAGGGAACACTTTTACACTGTTGGTGGAAATGCAAACTAGTACAGCCACTATGGAGAACGGTGTGCAGATTTCTTAAAAAACTAGAAATAGAACTGCCATATGACCCAACAATCCCACTGCTGGTTTCCACACCAAGGAAACCAGAATTGAAAGAGACACTTGTATCCCAATGTTCATCACAGCACTGTTTATAATAACCAGGAATGGAAGCAACCTAGATGTCCATCAGCAGATGAATGGATAAGAAAGCTGTGGTACATATACACAATAGAGAATTACTCAGCCATTAAGAAGAATACATTTGAATCAGTTCTAATGAGGTGGATGAAACTGGAGCCAATTATACAGAGTGAAGTAAGCCAGAAAGAAAAACACCAATACAGTATACTAATGCACATATCTGGAATTTAGAAAGATGGTAATGATAACCCTGTATGCGAGACAGCAAAAGAGACACAGATATATAGAAGAGTCTTTTAGACTCTGTGGGAGAGGTCGAGGGTGGGATGATTTGGGAGAATGACTTTGAAACATGTATAATATCATGTAAGGAATGAGTCACCAGTCTAGGTTCGATGCAAGGTGCAGGATGCTTGGGGCTGGTCCACTGGGATGACCCAGATGGATGGTATGGGGAGGGAGGTGGGAAGGGGGTTCAGGATGGGGAACAGATGCACACCTGTGGTGGATTCATGTTGATGTATGGCAAAACCAATACAATATTGTAAAGTAAAAAATAAATAAATAATATAATATAATATAAAATAAAAATTTAAAAAAATTTATAAAAAATAAAGAAAAGGCAGAGGAATGAGAGATCAAATTGCCAGCATATGCTGGATCATCAAAAAAAGCAAGAGAGTTCTAAAAAACATCTAGTTCTGCTTTTTTGACTGTGCCAAAGCCTATGACTGTGTGAATCACAATAAACTGTGGAAAATTCTGAAACTGATGGGCATACCAGACCACCTGGCCTGCCTCTTGAGAAATCTGTATGCAGGTCAGGAAGCAACAGTTGGAACTGGACATGCAACAGACTGGTTCCAAATAGGAAAAGGAGTACATCAAGGCTGTATAATGTCACCCTGCTTGTTTAACTTTTATGCAGAGTACATCATGAGAAATGCTGGGCTGAAAGCACAAGCTGAAATCAAGATTACCAGGAGAAAAATCAGTCACCTCAGATATGCAGATGACACCACTCTTATGGCAGAAAGTGAAGAACAAAGAGCCTCTTGATGAAAGTGAAAGAGGAGAGTGAAAAAGTTGGCTTAAAGCTCAACATTCAGAAAATGAAAATAATGGCATCTGGTCCCATCAGTTCAGTTCAGTTCAGCCGCTCAGTCGTGTCCAACTCTTTGCGACCCCATGAATCGCAGCACACCAGGCCTCCCTGTCCATCACCATCTCCCGGAGTTCACTCAGACTCACATCCATCGAGTCTGTGATGCCATCCAGCCATCTTATCCTCTGTTGTCCCCTTCTTCTCCTGCCCCCAATCCCTCTCAGCATCAGAGACTTTTCCAATGAGTCAACTCTTCGCATGAGGTGGCCAAAGTACTGGAGTTTCAGCTTTAGCGCCATTCCTTCCAAGAAATCCCAGGGCTGATCTCCTTCAGAATGGACTGGTTGGATCTCCTTGCAGTCCAAGGGACTCTCAAGAATGTTCTCCAACACCACATTTCAAAAGCATCAATTCTTCTTCACTTCAAAGCAAATAGATGGGGAAAGACTGGAAACAAGGGCTTACTTTATTTTTCTGGTCTCCAAAATCTCTACAGATGGTGATTGCAGCCATGAAATTAAAAGACTCTTACTACTTGGATGGAAAGTTATGACCAACTTAGACAGTATATTAAAAAGCAGAGACATTTCTTTGCAACAAAGATCTGCCTAGTCAAGGTTATGGTTTTTCTAGTGGTCATATATGGATGTGAATGTTGGACTATAAAGAAAGCTGAGTGTCAAAGAATTGATGCTTTTGAACTGTGGTGTTGGAGAAGACTCTTGAGAGTCCCTTGGACTGCAAGGAAATCCAACTAGTCCATGCTAAAGGAGATCAGTTCTGGGTGTTCATTGGAAGGACTGATGTTGAAGCTGAAACTCCAATAATTTGGCCACCTCATGCGAAGTGCTGACTCATTTGAAAAGACTCTGATGCTGGGAAAGATTGAGGGCACGAAGAGAAAGGGACATCAGAGGATGAGATGTTTGAATGACATCATTGACTAGATGGATATGGCTTGGTTAGATTCCCGGAGTGGGTGATGGACAGGGAGGTCTGGCGTGCTGTGGCTCATGTGTTTAGAGTCGGACACGACTTATGTGACCAGATCAATCCTTAATCTCAGAAGTAGGAATTATTTTGTATGAATTTTCTTTAAAAGTCCAGCATATGTGTTATGCTACCAATTACTAGTCATATAATCTTGTATATGTTAGCAAGAAAAGGAATTTTTTTTTTTTAAGTTCTTGTTGGGAGCCGGATTAGGCATTACTGACAAAATGGAGGCATGACCTCAACCCCCTCTCCTTATCTCTCAGGCATGGCCCTGGGATGAAGGAGTTATGCCTTGTGATTCTGACTTGTTCTTTCCTTTCTTTGGTTGAGTTGGCTGGAAAGAAAGTTAAGGTGCTTGAGAGAAGCATGAGAAAACACAAAGCTTCTATTGTTGTGCCCAGAAAATAATATATAAAGTAACCACTGACATTTGTTCAAGCATCTTTACAAAGAATTTTTTCAGAATGAGCATGAAGGCTGAAGCTTGAGGCCATGGGAAGGATTGTTTTCTGAGACCTGTTTGTGAAGGAAATATTTCTGACAAAAGAAGATTGCTGAGTTTAGGGTTTAGAAATAATTAAGAATAGCTAGAAGCCTTTTAGGAGATGGTGATCTTAAGATACTAGGGGCAAACAGGATTTAGAAAGATAAGATATAAATTGAGGAATGTAGCATGAGTTACAATGTAATCACAATTTAAGTACACAACTTAAGTACAGTAAATCTGGGTGGGGGGAAACTAAAAATGTCAAACCTTTTACCTAATGCTTTTGTCAAAGCATAAAAGAGAACCTGAAGCTTGAAATAATCATGTAATCCCATACTTCAAGTCAGAGGATACATCAAGATATAGTTTCATACTATGAGTCAGAGACTACATCATCATCATCTGCCGACACTGCTCACCCCTTCAGGCTGATTCCCTGGCTGCTGGAGCTGGACCCTGGCAAGTTCTATTTGCAATTTACCTGCACTGAGAATGAGTTATTGGAACAAATTTTGATTTCTAAATTTATGCCTCCAAACTGACAATTCCCACACATATAAGTAAATGCCTAAAAGTTCAGTGAGGTCATCTATCTTTATTTCAAACAAGAAGTCAACAACAGTAACTAATAAGGACTGATGGGAGAGGCAAAGTTACTAATTGGTAAATAACAGCATCTAAAACGTAACCTGGCAAACCTTTGTTATCCAACAAATGACATAATTTGATTGATGTTTCTAATTTATTTCTATGTGTGTATGTTGAAATCCATATAAAGTCTGGCATTCTTTTTATCAAAAAAAAAAAAATTACTCCTGGTTATATACTGGGAAAAAAAAATAACTCAAAAAAATTCATGCACTCCTATGCTCATAGCAGCACTATATACAGTTGCCAGGATATAAAAGCAGTGTAAGTGTCCATTAACAGATGAATATGTAAAGACGATGTAATACACACATACACTCACACATACACATTCATGCAATGGAGTACTATTCAGCCACGAAAACTAATGTTTTTTTGTTTGCTTGTTTATTTTTTGTTTTTTGGCCATTTGAAACTATATGGATGGACTTAGTAGAGAAGGAAATGGCAACACACTCCAGTATTCTTGCTTGGAAATTTTCATGGACAGAGAAGCCTGGCAGGCTAGTGTTGCAGTTAGTTAGTTAGTTAGTTAGTTCAGTCGCTCAGTCATGTCCGACTCTTTGTACCCCATGAATCGCAGCACACCAGGCCTCCCTATCCATCACCAACTCCCGGAGTTCACTCAGACTCATGTCCATTGAGTCCATCATGCCATCCAGCCATCTCATCCTCGGCCGTCCCCTTCTCCTCCTGCCCCCAATCCCTCCCAACATCAGGGTCTTTTCCAATGAGTCAACTCTTTGCATGAGGTGGCCAAAGTACTGGAGCTTCAGCTTTAGCATCATTCCTTCCAAAGAAATCCCAGGGCTGATCTGCTTCAGAATGGACTGGTTGGATCTCCTTGCAGCCCAAGGGACTCTCAAGAGTTTTCTCAACACCACAGTTCAAAAGCATCAATTCTTTGGCACTCCGCCGTTTTCACAGTCCAACTTTCACATCCATACATGACCACAGGAAAAACCATAGCCTTGACTAGACAGACTTTAGTCGGCAAAGTAATGTCTCTGCTTTTGAATATACTATCTAGGTTGATCATAACTTTTCGTCCAAGGAGTAAGCGTCTTTTAATTTCATGGCTGCAGTCACCATCTGCAGTGATTTTGGAGAACAAAAAAAGAAAGTCTGACAGTGTTTCTACTGTTTCCCCATCTATTTCCCATAAAGTGATGGGACCTGATGCCATGATCTTCGTTTTCTGAATGTTGAGTTTAGTGTTGCAAAAATTTGGACATGATTGAGCAACTGAGCATGAATGCACAGGTAAACTTGGAGGGTATTATGACAAATAAAATGTCAGATAAAGAAAGACAAATACCACATTGTATCATGCATATGTGAAATTTAACAAAATATGGCAAACTAGTGAACACACAAAAAAGAAGCAGATAATGAGAGTAGTCGCCAGTGGGGAGGAAGGGCAAGACAAGGATAGGGAATTAAGATGTTCAAACAACTATGTATTAAAAATGCTCTAAGAATATACTGCACAGCACAGGGAATATAGGCAATATTTTAAAATAACAATAAATGGAGTATAAACTTTAAAACTGTGAATCACTATGTTGTATACTTGAAACATATTGGTGCAAAAGTAACTGTGGTTTGCATTGTTGAAATTTCCAGTTTAATATTGGAATACATTCTTAAATAAATGTGGTTTTTTTACACATCATTTTTAATGTGCATTTGTCACTTTATGATTTTTGCTAAAGAATTATTACTTGTTGTATATTCTGTATTTATTTTCTACTAGGGAAATGATGCTGTGCATGCCAAGAGTTATGTACTTTGTGTGTAGCAGGAACCAGAAGAAAGGAGCAATGTCCCCACAGAGGTTGAGTCAGACTTGCCTGTGAGACTCCCAGAGTCTCCAGTGGACACCAGGATTGACAGTTGACCTGAGGCCAAACAACAAAGAGGGAATGCAGCTGCACCCTTCAACAGAAAATCATGACCCCTCCCATCAGAACAAGACTCAGTTTCCCAGTCAGTCTCTCCTATCAGAAGACTTCCATCACCCTCTTATCCTTATTCATCAAAGGGAAGACAGAATGAAAACCATAATCAGAGAAAACTAATCAAACTGATCACATGGACCACAGCCTTGTCTAACTCAAAGGAATTATGAGCCTTGTCATGAAAGGCCACCAAGATGGACAAGTAATGGTGGAGAGTTCTGACAAAACATGGTCCACTGGAGAAGGGAATGGTAAACCACTTCAGTATTCTTGCCATGAGAATCCCATGAACAGTGAGAAAAGGCAAAAAGATATGACAATGAAAGATGAACTCCCCAGGTAGGTAGGTGCCCAATATACTACTGGAGAAGAATGGAAAAATAACTCCAGAAAGAATGAAGAGATGGAACCAAAGTAAAAACAATGCCCAGTTGTGGATGAGAATAGTGATGGAAGTAATCTGATACTATGAAGAGGAACATTGTATTGGAACCTGGAATGTAAGGTCCATGAATCAAGGTAAATTGAAAGTGGTCAAACAGGAGATGGAAAGAGTGAACATCAACATTTTAGCAAGCATTGAACTAAAATGGACTAAAATGGTGAATATAATTCACATGAGCATCATATCAACTACTACTGTGGCAAGAACTCCTTAGAAGAAATGGAGTATCCATCATAGTTGGTAAAATAGTCCAAAATGCAGTTCTTGAGTGCAATCTCAAAATGACAGAATGATCTGTTCATTTCCAAGGCAAACCATTCAATTTCATAATAATCCAAGTCTGTGCCACAACCACTAATGCTAAAGAAGCTGAAGTTGAACAGTTCTATGAAGACCAACAAGACTTTCTAGAACTAACACCCCAAAATATGTCCTTTTCATTATAGGAGTCTGGAATGCAAAAGTAGGAAGTTAAGAAATAGCTGAAGTAAAGGACAAATTTGGCCTTGCAGTCAAAATGAAGTAGGGGAAAGACTAACAGAGTTTTGTGGGGAAAAAAAAAAAGAAAAAAAACAACCTGCACTGGTTATAGCAAACACCCTCTTCCAACAACAAAAGAAATGACTCGATACACGGATATCAACAGATGGTCAATACTGAAATCAGGCAGATTATATTATTTGCAGCCCAAGATGGATAAGCTCCATATAGTCAGCAAAAACAAGACCAGGAGTGGACTGTGGCTCAGATCATTAACTCCTAATTGCACAATTCAGACTTAAAGAAAGTAAGGAAAACCACTAGACCATTCAGGTATGACCTAAATCAAATGCCTTACGATTATATTGTGGAAGTGTCAAAAAGATTCAAGGGATTAGATCTGATACACAGGGTGCCTGAAGAAATATAGAAAGAGGTTCGTGACATTGTACCAGAGACAGTGATTGAGACCAACCCCAAGAAAAATAAATGCAAAAAGGCAAAATGGTTATCTGAGGAGGCCTTAAAAATAGATGAGAAAAGAAAAGAAGTTAAAGGTAAAGGAGAAAAAGAAAAATATACCCATCTGAATGTAGAGTTCCAAAGAATAGCACAGAGATATAAGAAAGCCTTCCTCAGTGATCAATGCAAAGAAATAGAGGAAAACAATAGAATGAAAAAGACCAGATATCTCTTAAAGAAAATTAGGAATATCAAGGGAATATTTCATGCAAAGATGAACACAATAAAGGACAGAAATGGCATGGAACTATCAGAAGCAGAAGATATTTTTTTAAAGGTGGCAAGAATACATTGAAGAACTATACAATAAAAGATCTTAATGACTCAGATAGCCATGATTGTGTGATCACTCACCTAGAGCCAGACACCCTGGAATCCATGCTCAAAATGACCTTAGGAAGCATCACTATGAACAAAGCTAGTGGAGGTGATGGAATTCCATCTGAGATATTTCAGTCCTAAAAAATTGATGCTGTTAAAGTACTGCACTCCATATGCCAGCAACTTTGGAAAACTCAGCAGTATTCACAGGATGGAAAAGGTCAGTTTTCATTCCAATCCCAAAGAAAGGCAATACCAAAGAATGTTCAAATACCACACAATTGCACTCATCTCACACTAGAAAGTAATGCTCAAAATTCTCCAAGCAAGGCTTTAAAAGTACATGAACCAAGAAGTTTCAGATGTTCAAGCTGGATTTAGAAAAGACAGAGGAACCAGAGATCAAATTGCAAACATCCATTAGATCATATAAAAAGAAAGAAAGTTCGAGAAATACATCTACCTCTGCTTTATTAACTATGCCAAAGCCTTTGACTCTGTGGATCACAACAAACTGGAAAATTTTTCAAGCAATGGGAATACCAAACTACCTTACCTGTCTCCTGAGAAATCAGTATGCAGGTCAAGAAGCAACAGTTAGAACCAGTCATGGAAAAATAGACTGGTTCCAAATTTGGGAAAGGTATACATCAAAGGTGTATATTGTCATTTGGGTCATTTAACTCATATGCAGAGTACATCATGTGAACTACCAGGCTGGATGAAGCACATGCTGGAATCAAGATTGCTGGGAGAAATATCAATAACTTCAGATATGCAGAACACAGGGCCCTATGGCAGAACACAAAGAGGAACTGCAACATTCTTGATGAAAGTGAAAGAGGAGAGTGAAAAACTTGGCTTAAAACTCAAAGTTCAAAAAACAAAGATCTAGACATCTGGTCCCATCACTTCAGGGCAAGTAGATGAGGAAACAATGGAAACAGTGACAGACTTTTTTTTCTTGGACTCCAAAATCACTGCAGATGATAACTGCAGCCATTAAATAAAAGACACTTGCTCCTTGGAAGAAAAGCTATGACCAACCCAGACAGCATATTAAAGACATATTACTTTGCCAACAAAGTTCCATCTAGTCAAAGGTATAGTTTGTCAAGTAGTTATGTATGTATGTGAGAGATGATCCGTAAATAAAACTGAGCATCAAAGAATTTATGCTTTTGAACTTTAGTGTTGGAAAAGACTCTTCAGATTCCCTTGGGCTGCAAGGAAACAAATAGTCAATCCTAAATGAAATCAGTCCTGAATATTCTCTGGAAAGACTGATGCTGAAGCTGAAGCTTTAATATTTTGGCCACCTGATGCAAAGAACTGACTCACTGGAAAAAACACTGATGCTGGGAAAGACTGAAGGCAGGAAAAGGGGACAACATAGGAGGAGATGGTTGGATGGCATCACTGACTTAATGGACACGAGTGTGATGAAGCCTCAGATGTTGGTGATGGACAGAGAAGCCTGGTATGCTAGAGTCCATGGGGTAGCAAATAGTCAGGACGTAACTGAGTGACTGAACTGAATTGAACTGGCATAAATAATGTTAGACAAAAAGCAAATTCAATGAACTTTCTCATTTGAGTTCAGAATGGGTCAAAAATCACTGGACACATCTGGAAACATCAAATTTCATTTGGCCCAGTAATTGCTAATGGAACCACAGTGCAGTGGTGGTTCGTGAGGTTTTGCAAAGTGATGAGAGCCTTGAAGATGAGAAATGCAGTGGCTAGCCATCAAAAGTTAAGTTACCAATCATCAAAGCTGATCCTCTAAAAACTGCATGAGAAATTGCTGAAGAACTCAACCTTGACCATTCTATGGTCGTTCAGCATTTAAAGCAAATTGAAAAAGTGAAAAAAACTCAGTAAATGGATGCCTCATGAGTTCATTGGGAAAAAAATCATCATATTGCTGTGTCTACTCATATTCTACACAAAAACAACAAACCATTTCTTGATCAGATTGCAGTGTGCAATGAAAAGTGGATTTTATATGACAACCAGCAATGACCAGCTTAGTGGCTGGACCAAGAAGTTCCAAAGCATGTCCCAAAGTCAAACTTACACCACAAAAAAGGTTATGGTCACTGGTGGTCTGCTGCCTATCTGATCCACTACCGCTTTCACAGTACCGGTGATGCCATTGCATATAAGTATGTTCATCAAATCAATGAGATGCACCAAAAACTGCAACACCTGTAGTCAGCATTGGTCAACAGAATGGGCCCAGTTATTCTCTATACAATGCCCAACCACACATCACACAACCAGTGCTTCAACAGTTGAACAAACTGGGATATGAAGTTTTGCCTCATCAGCCATAGTCACCTTACCTCTTGCAAACCACCTACTACTTTTCCAAGCATCTTAATGACTTTTTGCAGGGAACATGCTTCCACAACCAGCAGGAATCAGAAAATGCTTTTCAAGAGTTCATTGAATCCCACAACATGGATTTGTATGCTTCAGGACTACAAACATTTCTTGTTGGTAAAAATGTGTTAATTACAATGGTTCCTGTCTTGGTTAATAAAAATGTGTTTGAGTCTAGTTAAAATGATTTAAAACTCATAGTCTAAAGCCGCAATTATTTTTCCACAACTTAAATATAATATCATATGTCAACTAGACCTTAATTAAAGAAAAAAAAAAAAGAATGAAGCTTGGTACACCATTCTCCCTAATTTCAACCTATTTTATAGAACTATAGTTAATACTACATTGTTGTATTTTAACAAACACATACATAGTTCAATTGATTTCAATTGAGAGCCCCAAACAAGTTCATACATACATGATCAATTAACTTACAATAAAAGAAAAAATATATACAATGGGAAAAAGGTAGCCTCTTCAATAAATGATCATGGGAAAACTGGACAGTCATATACAAAAGAATGAAACTGGAATGATCTTATATCATACACAAATATTAATTCAAAATAAAGACTTAAAGACATGAAATCATTAAAAAAAAATCTAGGCTGTAAGCTTGTTGAAATAGGCCTTGAAGATGACTTTTTGCATCTTCTTCCAGAAAGAAAGGCAATAAAAGAAAAAAAAAATAGCAAGTCTGTCTACATCAAACTAAAAAGGTTTTGCACAGGAAGGAATCTACCAATAAAATGAAAAGGCAACTTATGGAATGGGAAAAAATTGCAAATCATATAGCAAGTAAGTAATTAATTTACAAAAAATAAAGTATTCACACAATTCAGAAATAATGATAAAATAATCCTGTTGAAAATGGGCCAAGGATCTGTAAGACTTTTTTTTAAAGAAGACACACAAATGGTCAACAGGCATGTGAAAGCATGGTCATCTTCCCCAATCAATTGAAAAATGCAATTTAAAACAATGAGATATCACCTCATAACTGTTTGAATGGTTATTATTAACAAGACAATAAATGTTAGTGAGGTTGTAGAGTAAAGGTAACTTTTGTGAAGTGTTGATGGGAATGTATACTGATGAACTCACTATGGAAAATAGTATGAAGGTTGTTAAAGAAATTAAAGATAGAAGTATCATTTGATACAGATATTGTAGAGTGGTAAAGAATCCACCTGCCAATGCAAGAGACATGGGATTGATCCCTGGGTCGGGAAGATCCCTTGAAGTAGGAAATGGCAACCTACTCCAGTAATCTTGCCAAGATAATCCCATAGACAGAGATCCTGTCTATGGGCAGACTACAGTCCATGGAGTCACAGTCAGACATAAAGGAACATACACACAGATACACAAACACATTGCACTGCTGGCTGTTTATCCAAAGATAATGCAACACCAGTTTGCAAAGATACATGCATCCTTATGTTCATTGAATTATTTTCAGTAGTCAAGATATGGAGATAATCTATTAATAGACAAAATAATAAAAATGTCATATATGTAATATATATATATATACACACACACACACATATTGAATCTTTAAGTTGCATACCTGAAGCTAATATAATGCTATATGTCATCTATACTTTAACCAAAACATCAAAATAAATAACCTATAAATAAGTAAATATAAGAAAAACATAAAGGAAAGTGGTGAACTTAATAAACCATGTGGAGACCAATGCAAGAGGCCCAAATATAGCCTCACAACACTAGGACTAACCAGGATGCTATTACATTTACCATGACACATTTACCATTACAATGACACTACTTATGATTTATTTATTTATCTAGCAAATGTATTTTCAGGGAATGTTTTGTATAAAAGACTATTCTAGGTCCTGGGGATATAAGAATGAAGAATGAATTGCCCTGTAGTCATGGATTTTTATGTTAGTGAGAGGGACTTAAATAAATAAGTATATTAAGGTAAGGTAAGTCGTTCAGTCGTGTCCGACTCTTTGCGACCCCGTGGACTGTAGCCCACCAGGCTCCTCAGTCCATGGAATTTTCCAGGCAAGAGTACTGGAGTGGGTTGCCATTTCCTTCTCCAGGGGATCTTCCCAACCCAGGGATCGAACCTGGGTCTCCCGCACTGCAGGCAGACGTTTTAACCTCTGAGCCAACAGGGAAGCAAATAAGTATATAATATACCACAATATGAGACTATTCTCATTCATGAGATAGAGAGTAAAAAAGGCTTATAAACAGAAGGATGGGGTAGAGTTTAGGGAATTGAAAAAATAATGTATTCTTGGATTACTATACTCAAATACCCTTTTTGTATTTTGTGTTTCCAACTGATCAGCATTATAAAATGGGTTTATTTCTCAATTAAAGCATGATGAGAAAAGGAAGAAATAGCTTCTCTTCAGTTTTTGAATTTGGAGACTATCACCAAGATTAAGCAATGAATGAAACAGGAACACTTGAAGAAAATGAGGAAGGATACACTCAACAAATATAAGACAGTCTAAATTACGTTTTTCCAATCAATTCCTTTTCTTGGATTAGAAAATGAATTGAGAGGAATATAATCAATCTTTCGACTTGATGCCCATCCTTAGATTTAGTTAGAGACTGAAGGTAGCAAGATACTAGTCACTACATGTTGCAATCACTTTGTCAGGATCTTTTAATCAATTTGATTTAACAAGCATTTATTGATCATTGAGCAGAACTTTAAATATTATTATTTCCCTCTACTTAACTTCTGAGCTTCCCTCACAGCTCAGTTTTTAAATCATCTGCCTGCGATGCAGGAGACCTGGGTTCGATTCCTGGGTTGAGAAGATCCCCTGGAAAAGGAAATGGCAACCCACTCCAGTATTCTTGCTTGAAGAATCCCATGGACAGAGGAGCCTGGTTGGCACATGATTTAGCAACTAAAACACCACCACCATGTGATGCCAGAGAGGCAACATGTTAGGTATCTTTAATATAATGAAGCAATGAAACCTGAGTTGTTCTGAATAAGTAAACTCTAAGTAAAGCTCAGAAATCTGGTTGGTACCATCTTATATGCCCAAATAAACAACTATCAAATATAAAACAAGGCATAATAAATGCAGACAGAATTAGTCTTTCTTTAGTTTAAAAAATGGTACTGACATGCAGTACAGTTGAGTGTTTATTCCCAATAATCTTGTACTTTTTCCAATAAAAATTAGCATATAAATTGCTTTAAAGAATATGTTGTCAAGTCAGAAGGCAAAAGAGATTCTGAATTAATTTTAACCCTACTTGAGCTTTGCAGGTCTGAAGTTTGCTACTAAAAGAGGGTCTCTTGAAAAATTTCAGTTGTGTGAATATAGTTCTTGTCTCTCCTTAGGATTTAGAAAATGTCAACAGTTTCAATACTGAAGAATAACATCTACTCTAAATATACTCATTTGTATGCACTGGACCTCTTCTACTGATGATATGTTTATATTAAATTCAAGTGTTTGCTTAAAAAATACACTGTGTTAATCCTTTTGTGTTTTACAAAACTAAATATGTATCTCCAACACTAGCTTTCTTAAATGTAGAAAGTTGCTTTTTTTTTTTTTACTGAGTGATTGAAAATATATGACTAATTGCAGTAAAAGTTTTCAGATATCTAGCTTATATTTTGTTTTTAAAAACTCAGAGTTTCTTAAGTCTCCACAATCTTCTATAAAATATTATTGCTAAAGATTAACACAACTGTTTCCTTATCAAATACTTACTGAAGCTTGATTGAAACATTTGCATAATTTCTTTATAGTAAAATATAATCAATTGATTATCAATATCTAAGAACAGATTAACACCAGTAGAAGTGTTAACAAGACCAAGCTTCTGCTATTCTCCCAGTGACAGGCTAATCAAGGGAGAGATTTGGTGTTGGGGCCAAGAATAGCAACTTTATTTAGAAATCCAGCAGATTGAGAAAATAGAAGACTATTTCCCAAAGAACCATTTTACCCAAGCTAGAATTTAGGTTTTTTTAATACTAAAAGGGGAGAGAATATGGCTTGTTGCTGAAAATTTCTTGATGCTGGCCAGACCCTGAGGGGATGTGATAATCTTCTGTTCTTGCAGCTGTCCAATTCCAATTATGTCTGGTCAAGATGTTCCTGAAAATCTTCAACATAACAAGTGTTTTGCAAGTTTTTATCTCCATATGAATCCAGTGTTATGATTTTAAAAGTTATTCATGGGAGGCAGAGCCTTAAGAAAGGGTTATAATGTCCATTTCAGCCTAAAAGCAACACTATTTTACCGATTGACAAGACAAAGGTGAAGAGCCAGCGTGACTAAAACACAGTCAACAGACAAAAAGTTAAGAGTTAAAAGAGTAGATCCAATATGAAGTCAGGTTTGTTCTTTTCTGGTACAGTAGTAGCTATTAATATCTGCACAGTAATTTCTAAAACTTTTCACACACATTATCTTATTTGATCTCATAGAAATCCTGTGATAAAAGGAACCCTAAAACCCCAATAGTACAGATTAACATATTAAGGCTCAGAAATTAAGTAATTTATCCAGTCTCTCAAAGTTAGTGACTGTTATCTTTCTTTTAACCACTATTTTCATTTTGACTTTTTCTTTGTGGTTAAGGATTGCTTATTCTGTGATACACATGTACACCCATGGCAGATTCATGTTGATGTATGGCAACACCAATACAATATGGTAAAGTAATTAGCCTCCAATTAAAATAAATAAATTTAAATTAAAAAAATAAATAAATCACAGGAGGTTTAATTCTGTTTTATAAAAATAAAAGGAATATAAGTTCTAGCTCCAGAATCTGTAATAACAATAACAATATTTTATTTATGAACTTAAGTAAAATATGAATAAGAATTCTTAAAACACATCACTTTATGAAATGTCACATGTGTTCTCTCAGGGTTCAAGACAGGTGCGCTTTTCAAGTAATCATTGTAAGCAGGTAATGCACATGCATTCAGCAATCAGAGAAAGCTGTATCTGATATTTATGCAATAGTACAGTAACATACTATTAGTTATTATAGGTAAAGTTCTTTCTGGATATATTAAGAAAAAGCTTTATTATTATAAACAACAGATATTATTAATTATACTTCATACATTTATATTAATATACTAACTATATTTTTTAAATTATATGTATTTCTGAGTGTTCAAAATGTAGAGTTAATTAATCAAGATTTAAAAGTCTGATGAACTTAAAAAGAGCTAGAACCGTGTGGAAGAACAAGAGATGTTAAGAAAAAAAAAAAGAGAGAGAGAAATAAAAAGGAGTGACAAATAAAAATACCAGTACCAGTACTAACTAACAAGTTCCGGCCATCATGAAAAACACAGCAAAGGAATTTACAAATGTTAGAGCTTCAATGTATGAGAGAGGGAATAATAACAAATGCCTACATAAATAATGTTACTAAAATTTTACTTAATCTTGGAGAGGAGATCACTGATTACATGCAAGAATTGCTACAAACCATATTTATGATAGAGGGGAGAAAATGACATAGGTCATGAACAAAAATATGTCATTAAGTGAAAAATGAATTTAGGCCAATGGGCAATAAGACTACTTCATTTCCTTTGATTAGTCACAATTTTCCATTTGTATTTTGATATTTATTTTTAGACACATTAAAATAGCTCTAATATTTTTTAAAATGGTTTTAAAATTCAATGCTTGAATAAGTGAATGAATGAATATATATTTCAGTCATAAAACATCTTGATTTGTGCATAATTACATAAATACAGCTGTCATTACAGTGTGAAGCTTAGGTAAAATCAGCAAAAATATTGTCTGGAAATGATTTTTTAGACCATTTAATTATAGTATATGTCATATTGCAAATAACTATGTTTCCTTTTACTTAATCATTTTTGGGAAAAAGGTTAAAAAAATGAATAAAATACAAATGTCCTGAAATTGAATCATACATCAATTAACCATTGACCAATTGTCAACTATCTTCCTTGATTTCACTTTCTGTATCAGACACACACACACACACCAATTGTCAACTATCTTCCTTGATTTCACTTTCTGTATGCAGACACACACACACACACTACATCCTTAAAATATTACTAGTTGAATTTTGAGATGCATCTATAACTGTTTTCCTTTTCATAGATTGTGAGTAGTTTACCACTCTTTTTATTTGCAATGAATGATTATATCCTTATTGATCATTTATAGCTTTTAATTTATAAAGTGATCCCTGTATTATTGCCTATTCTTTTGTGGATGTTTATGGCTTTTTGTTTGTAATCCTTAGCTCTTCAAAAATTAGGGAACAAAGGTATACCTTGCTTTTGTATTTCTGTAATTGGCTAGTCCTTTTTTGCTTAAGCTGAAAAAGTTTTGTCATCACTTTGAAAAATTGCAAAGAAATATATTATTTACTTTATAGTTTCTGAGTGCTTGTATTGTTTTGAAAGATTTTCCAAGACTAAAATTTTCTTATTTTTCTAAATATTCAGTTCAGTTCAGTTCAGTTGCTCAGTTGTGTCTGACTCTTTGTGACCCCATGAACCACAGCACGTCAGGCCTCCCTGTCCATCACCAACTCCTGCACTTCACACAAACCCATTTCCATTGAGTCGGTGATGCCATCCAACCATCTCATCTTCTGTTTTCCCCTTCTCCTCCTGCTCTCAATCTTTCCCAGCATCAGGGTCTTTTCCAATGAGGCAGCTCTTCCCATCAGGTGGCCAAAGTATTGGAGTTTCAGCTTCAGCATCAGTCCTTTCAATGAACATCGAGGACCGATCTCCTTTAGGATGCACTTGTTGCATCTCCTTACATCCAAGGGACTCTCAAGAGTCTTCTCCAACACCACTGTTCAAAAGCATCCATTTTTCTGTGCTCATTTTTCTTTATAGTTCAGCTCTCACGTCCATACCTGACCACTGGAAAAGCCATAGCCTTGACTAGACGGACCTTTGTTGACGAAGTTCTTATAAATATTGGTGGAAATTTAATCTATATTGAAAAGACTCTTCCATATATTGGAGAGCAGAGACCAGTCTTGTTTTCATTATTCATGAAAAATACATAACTTCTCAATCAACTGCAATATTTGCATATTAAATTCAAATGTATACTAGCTTTTGGACTTTTATTATATTTGATACTGCATAGTTTTTTTATTGATATATATTTTAGTTATTACATTGTGTATATTTAAGGTATTTATATAGAACATTTGAGGATATTATGTTAAGGGAGATAAATCAGACAGAGATAGGCAAATATTGTAAGATATTTCTTATATTTGGAATCTGAAAAAAAAAAGTAACAGTCAAGAATTCCCTGGTGGCTCAGTGATTAGCACTCTGCATTTTCACTGCTGAGGGCATGGTTCAATCCTGGTCAGGGATCTAAGATTCTGTGAACCAAGCAGTGTGGCCAAAAAATTAAAAAGTCAAACTCCTAAAAACAGAGAGTAAAATGGTGATTACCAGAAGATGGGGATGAGGAATAGCACAGATGTTGTTAACTTGTATTTACTCTTGAATATTCTTTTATGCTTGTTCAGTGGTAAAGAATCTTCCTGCCAATGCAGGAGAAGCAGGAGGCAGGGGTTTGATCCCTGGGTCCGGAAGATCCTCTGGAGGAAGAAATGGTTACCAAATTTGGTATTCTTGCATGGAAAATTCCAAGGACAGAGGAGCCTGGAAAATTCAAGTTCATGGGATCACATTGATTTGGACACGACTGAGCAACTAAGCACATACTCACACATTTTCTGGGTTAATTTTTAAACTCATTCTATTTTGATTATAATAGAAATTTAGTATATTTTTTAACCTTTTAACAAGCCCATGTTTTATTACTATTTCCACAATTTTTGGTTATCCCCAAGCATTGACTCTATTTCTTATAAATTTGAAGACCATTCTCTTTGCTTATCTAACAAATAAAATACATTGTATGCTATATTTCTTATTATAATTGCATAAAATGTTATGAGAAAATATTGATATTTACAATGTCCAGTGTTCTCCTTATTTATCATTTATGAAGGTCCTGATTATCATTTATGGAGATGGTGTTTTGTGTCCTTGAACAAGATATTTTTCAGATATATTCGTTATCCTTTTTTTAAAAAAAGACCTATTCCTAAATGTTTTTCTCTTTTTGTTCAATTTGATTGCATGATTTCCTACTTTTATATGCATGACTGCTTATTCAATATACAAAGATAAAAAGAAATGATTATTTTCCTTCTTTGGGATTTCAAATTTTTGTTTTGTTTTTTCTTTTTAAATTAACTTTTATTGGATGATAGTTGCTTTATAATGTTTTATTAGTTTCTACTGAATAGCAGAATGAATCATATATATATTTCCCCTGCCTTTTCGACTTCCTTCCCATTCAGGTCACCACAGTGCCTTAAGCTGACATATGTATACCACTGAAACTATGTATAAAATAAATAACTAATGAGAACATATTGTATACACAGAGAACCCCATTTAATTGCATTTTACATTTTAATAATTCAGAATGTATAAAAAAGTTAGAAGAATAGCAACAAATTTCTTAAAAATTCAAAATCAATTTAAGGAATATAATTTTTCAATAAGTCAAAGTAACTAATTTCTTTGTTTATGTTGGTATTAAAATTGCCACAGATTTGGCCAGTATTTTTGATATCCCCATCATTCTTTGAGCACTTCCTTACTTCTTGGTACCACATGATTTTCTGGATTTATATTTCACTTCCTATCCCTGAAATGAGCTTTCTCTCTAAGGAACCTTAGTTATTCTAATAGATCGATAATATTTTCAACAAACAAGATCTGGATGATGGATGTGCAGTTCACTGTGGCTGGGTCATTGCTTCTCAGTTCTCTCAACACAGAGCTAGAAAATTTGCTGATGATAGATAGATAAATACATAGAGAGATAGATGATATAGGTCTTTACTCCTGTGCATATCTATCTCTATATATTAAAATAAATGTCATTTTGATACCTCCAGTGCCAATTCAACACCACAGCTACATTCAATTTTTTCCTCTTACATGCTTGTAATATTTATCAAACTGTAGAAAATGTCTCCTGTTATCCTATATGTATTTATTCATTTGCTAAAGATTAGAACACAGAAAGGTTCTGTCAGAATTGGTAACCCATAGTACTGTAAAAAGCAAACTTAGTAGATGAAGTTCAATATTTTTCTTATAAGTTTTGTTATCTTGCGATAAAATTTATAAACTGAATGGTACAAATCACCATTTAGTTGTTTTTGTTGTTTACTTCAGTGGTCAAGTCATGTCCAACTCTTCACAACTCCATGGACTGCAGCAAGCCAGGCTTCCTTGTCCTTCACCATTTCCCGGAGTTTGCTCAAAAGTTCATATCCATTTAATCAGTGATACCATCCAATCGTCTCATCCTCTGTTGCCCTCTTCAGTACATTTTAACAAATACCATGCATACATAAAATTACCAGGGTCTATAACTAATTCACCAACACGAAATGGTTGTACATGCCTCTTTTTAGGCATCCTCCAAAACAACCAAACATTCTCGGTTTTGGCATTGTATTTTAGTTTTAGCTGTCATAGAGCTTTGTATAAATGTACTTTGTACAATATTCTTTTGCAATTGACTATTTTCAATCAGCTTAATGTCTATGATTTCCAGAAACAAGTCATGGAAGTAACAGTAAAATGATAAATGAGTCAATGTAATTAAATCAAAAGTCCAGATAAAGGCCCACTTTTATATAGTTTATTGATTTTGTCCAAGACAGTAAAGCAAGTCAATGATTTTTCAAAAGTGCTTCTCAGGTGGCGCTAGTGGTAAAGAACCTGCCTGCCAATACTTTTCTCTCATTGATATATATTTTGACTGTTCTAGTTATTGATTTTCATGGATAAAATGGCAATAAATATAAAAGTCTCTTTAAAACGTGTTTTATTTTTGGTGGATGTATACCTAGAAGTGATATTTCTAAGTTATAGCTAAGTGCAGGCTTAATTTTACTAGAAATCACTAAATGATTTCCAAAGTACTTGTATTATTTTACACTTCATTCACTAATGTATTGGAGAAGGAAATGGCAACCACTCCAGTATTCTTGCCTGGAGAATCCCATGGACTGAGAAGCCTAGTAGGTTACAGTCCACGGGGTCGCAAAGAGTCGGACACGACTGAGCGACTTCACCTCACCTCACTAATGTATTAAAATTCCAGGTGCTCCATATCCTTGTCAACATTTGTTTTACTTCAGTCTTTTCATTTTAGTCATTTCAGTGGATAGTTTAGTGTTTTATAAGATACCTTTCCTTACCTACAGATCACTAATAATACTTCCAGACGGAGGAGCCTGGTGGGCTGTGGTCCATGGGGTCGCTAAGAGTCGGACACGACTGAGCGACTTCACTTTTACTTTTCACTTTCATGCATTGGAGAAGAAATTGGCAACCCACTCCGGTGTTCTTGCCTGGAGAATCCCAGGGGAGGGGGAGCCTGGTGGGCTGCCGTCTCTGGGGTCGCACAGAGTTGGACACGACTGAAGTGACTTAACAGCAGCAAACTTAGGATATTTAGTATACTATATACTTGCATATGTATATTATATATATATATACATTTTTCATATATATACTTGTATATATAGCATATTGGAGGAGGAAATGGCAACGCACTCCAGTATTCTTGCCTGGAGAATCCCATGGACAGAGGAGCTTGGAGACCTGCAGCCCACGGGGCCACAAAGAGTCGGACACTACTGAGCAACTGAGCACATGGCACAGGGTATATAGACTATATATATATATATATATATATATAATACATACACATACACTATATTCTGGTATATATATATTATATATAATATATATAGTGAATTTCTATATATAAAAAGAGGAAAGAGTTGGATTTTTTTTTTCTTTCTCGTATGGATATCCAGATATTTCAGTATAATACAGTGAAACACTTTTTATTATTTTTTTAAATATAAAAAGCACTTAAAATTGTTGAATTGCTTTACTGTCTTGGTCAAAAATCAGTAACCTATATAAATACAGGCCTTTATCTGGACTCTCAATTTAATTCCATTGACTCATTTATCATTTTATTCTACTTCCATGACTTCTTTCTGAAGGTTATGTAGACATTCTTAAGTCAGTTAAGGAAAATTCCCCAATTTTGACCTACTTTTTGTTTATTCTAAATGCATCCGAATTTTACAGACATTTAAAATACCTTTGTCAGTTTCTATAACAAAACCATTGAGGTCATCATTAGGATTGACTTGAATACACTATTTGAAGAGAGCTGCAGTAAGAGATAATTCCAATTCATAAATGATGTATTGCCCTGTTTTTTTTTTTTTTTTGGTCTCAATGATATATTGCAGCATTCAGTGTGGAATTTTTCCAGGTCTTTCTTAAATACATTCTTAAGTGTAACATGATACATTTACATTATTGTAAAAATATTCTGTTTTCTGCAAATGATTTTATAAATTGATTTTGTACTCTACAACATTGCTAAATTTTCCTGTTATTTCTGTTGATTGGTCTCTAGATTACTTGGGATTTTCGTCACCAATGATAATGTTATCCTAGGACAGAGATAATTTCACACTTTCTTTAAAATATTTTTTCATGAAATGTTGCACTGGGTAAAATTCTCTGATACAATGTGAACAGAAGTGCTTCAAGTGGACAGTTCACTGAAATACCTATCTATAAGGGACACATTTTCTCAAAATTTAAGTATTCTGTTACCTGTTGCACTTTTATTTATTTGCTAGAGAAGACTTGTTTTTAGAAAAAAAGATGAATGTTTTCAATGATAAGGGTACAATTCACAAAGAAAATAGACATCATAAAATATTAAACACATTAACAACAAAGAAACAAAGATATCTAAAGCAAAAATCAGAAGAAATATAAGGGAAAAGAAAAATATATAATCATAGTGAGACATATTGACATTTCTCTGAGAATATTTTATCAAGTGCAAAAAAAAAAGAATAGGAGCATCTTGAACGATGTCATTAATAATTTAAATATATTTGTACTTAATGAATTTATATTAATTATATCCTACACAAATATATTTAAAAATTTCTACCCCATACATTGTTAGACATTTAAAAACTTGCAAAAAGATAAACATTACCAAATTTCAAAAAGTAGAATTCTTGTTTGTGTCTGTGATTCATTATACGTATGCACATATGTTAGTTTTGAAATTATTTTCCATTATATGTTACTACAAGATACTGACTATAGCTCCCTGTGCAATATAGTAAATCTTTGTTGCTTGTTGCATCTTTTTTTTTTTTAATTTGAAATCTAGACTCCTGTTCATACTAAGTTGAACAAGTAGAATCAATTCAGTTCAGTTCAGTTCAGTCTCTCAGTCATGTCCAACTCTTTGCAATCCCATGGACTGCAGCATGCCAGGCTTCCTTGTCCATCACCAACTCCTTGAGTCTACTCAAATGCACGTCCATTGAGTCAGTGATGCCCTCCAACCATCTCATCCTCTGTCATCCCCTTCTCCTCCCGCCTTCTATCTTTCCCAGCATCAGAGTATTTTCAAATGAGTCAGTTCTTCATGTTAGGTAGCCAAAGTATTGGAGTTTCAACTTCAGCATGTCTTTCCAATGAATATTCAGGACTGATTTCCTTTAGGATGGACTGGTTGGATTTGCTTTTCAATATGCTGTCTAAGCTGGTCATAAATATTTTAGTTAGGCAAAGACTGATAGGTTTTCTGATATACATATTACATATATAATACATAATATATAATATCTGTATATGTATAATATATGTATATATATGTATAATATATAATATATATAGAAAACCTTTTGTACATATATTATATTAAAATATATGTACAAAAGGTTTTCTACTACTCTTGATAAAGGCTTGAGAAAGTACAGAAAAAAGAGATGAAGTTGGAAAACAAGCTAAATTAAATGGGAGCACTAAATATGAAATGGAAAAGGGGAAACAAAGTAGATAAAAGTAGATCTTCAAATAGTCCAGTTTTTTTTAACATGGCTGTTCATTAGAAACATATCTGGAGCTCAGGCAAAAGAAAAAAAAAAAAGCAATACCTGGACATTTGTATCTTTCAAAAATTCCAAGATAATTCTGTTAACATCTGTGTTTTTAAAAGTGATTACAGGAGGTTTTTCTATTAAATGGTGTTTTCAGTGATATAGAATTTTATAATTTTTCGGTTGTTCCATCAATCATGATGTAATGGTATTAGGTGGGTAATAGTTGCATAATCACAATAGTAAAATATGTTTATCAGTTTTCACAATCAATAATAAGACAAAAAATAGAAGATAATTACAGTGGCAAGCCATAATGGGAACATGATTAAGCTAACAATAAAAAAATAATAACATACAATTTGAGGGATCAAGCAGAGTGATGTCATAAGTGGAAATGCATACATGCACATGCTTTCATCAGCTCAGCCAGTATATCTTTTGGTTGGCAGGTTTAATCCATTTACATTTAAGGCAATTATTGATATATATGATGAAGGTGAAGGTGAAGTCGCTCAGTCGTGTTCGATTCTTTGCGACCCCATGGACGGTAACCTACTAGGCTTCTCTGTCCATGGGATTCTCCAGGCAAGAATACTGGAGTGGATTGTCATTTCCTTCTCCAGGGGATCTTCCCAATCCAGGGATCAAACCCTGGTCTCCCACATTGGAGGCAGATGCTTTAACCGCTGAGCCACCCGGAAGCCCGATATATATATGATACTATTACCATTTTCTTAATTGTTTTGGGTTTATTTTTCTGTTGGTATGACTTTTCCTTCTCTAATTTTCTGCCTAGAGAAGTTCTTTTAGCATTTGTTATAAAGTTGGCTTGGTGGTGTTGAATTCTTTTAACTTTTGCTTGTCTAGAAGCTTTTGATTTCTCCATCAGATCTGAAGGAGGGCCTTGCTGGGAGGTGTATTCTTGGTTTTAGGTTCTTCTCTTTCATCACTAAATATGTCATGCCATTCCTTTCTGACTTGTAGTGTTTCCATTGAGAAAACAGTTCACAACCTGATGGCAGTTCCCTTGTATATTATTTGTCATTTTCCCCTTGTTGCTTTAAATATTTCATCTGTGTCTTCGATATTTGTCAGTTTGATAACTATGTGTCTGGGTGTTTCCTCCTTGGGTTTATCCTGCCTGAGACTCTCTGTGCTTCCTGGACTTTGTTGATTATTTCCTTTCCCATGTTAGGGAAGTTTTCAGCTAATATCTCTTCAAATATTTTCTCAGGTCCTTTCTGTCTCTCTTCTCCTTCTGGAACCCCTCTAATGAGAATGTTCATACATTTAATGTTGTCCCTGAGGTCTCTAAGTCTGCCTTCATTTCTTTTCATTCTTTTTTCTATATTCTGTTATGTGGCAGTGATTTCCACCATTCTGTCCTCCAGATCATTTATCTATGCTTCTGCCTCAGTTATTCTGCTATGGATTCCTTCCAATGTATTATTTATCGAGGTTTGTTTGATCTTTAGTTCTTGTAGCTCTTTGGTAAACATTGCTTGCATCTTCTCAATCTTTGCCTCCATTCTTTTCCTGTGGTCCTGAATATTCACTATCACTGTTCTGAATTCTTTTTCTGGAAGATTGTCTATCTCTGCTTCATTTAGTTGTTTTCCTGGGGTTTTATCTTCTCCCTTCGTCTGGGATGTAACTTTCTGCTTTTTCATTCTGATTAACTTTCTGTAATGTGGTTTTGTGGGATTGTGGTTCTTCTTGCTTCTTCTCTTTGCCCTCTGATGGAGGAGGCTAAGAAGCTTGTGTAAGAACTTCCTGATAGGAGGGACTGGTGGTGAGAGTAAAGCTTTTTCTCAGTAAATCTTTAATCCAATTGTCTGTTGATGGCAACCCAGTCCTTGGGTCTGTGGGCTCTATGGTCAGGTTAATGAGGACCACCAAGAGTGTTTATGACAAAAGGAACCTTCTGAGACAACTGTAGTCAGTCCCCCTGTCCCTGCAGTGAGCCCCTGCTCCACAGGAGACTCTCCAACTCCAGCAAGTAGTTTTGGTTCAGTCTTCTGTTGAGTCACTGCTCCTTTTTTTTTCTGAGTCTTGGTGCAGGCAAAGTTTTGTTTGTGCCCTCAAAGACTGGAGTCTCTGTTTATCCTAGTCCTGTGGAAGTCTTGTAATCAAATCCTGCTGCCGTCAAAGTCAGATTCTCTGGGGATTCCAAGTCCCTTTGTTGGGCCCCCAGTCTGGGAAGACTGACATGGGGCTCTGAACTTTCAAAACAGTAGGAGAAATTCTTTGATATTATTGTTCTCCAGTTTGCAGGTCACTAACCTGGTGGGTATGGGATTTGACTTCATCAAATGTGTGTCGCTCCTACCATTTTGCTGCAGGCTCTTTGTCTTTGGACGTGGGGTATATTGTTTTGGTAGGTTCCAGCATTCTCCTGTCAATGGTTATTCAATAGCTGGTTGTGGTTTTGGTGCTCTTACAGGAGATGAATGCACATCCTTCATCTCCACCATCTGTTGCTGTCCTTTTAGACTCCTCTTTTGCCCACTCTCACATTAAAAAACTTTCTTTTATTCTTCAGAGGCAGAAAGTTTTTATTTTGCTTGACTGTTGAATATTGTCAAGTAATATTTTGTACATTTTATAATGACCGTATGCTTGTTTTTAATTATTTTAATTAAAAGTTAATTGAATTTAACTTTAAATTAATTTAATTTTTTCAATACATAAATATATTTAGCTCAAGCTTTCCTAGAATAAATCCTACATGACCATGTCTTATTATTCTTGCTATTTATTGTCAGATTTTATTTTCAAATATTTTATCAAGAACATGTGTAAGTCTCTTCATTAGGGTTATTAGTCTATGTATTTCTTTTTGATAATATATTTATCACTCTTTGATATCATTAATATTCTAGCTTCACAAATCAAAATGAGAGATATTTCTTTCTTTTTAACTTCTAAAATATTTGCATAAGATTACCATTATTTCTTCCTTAAATGTTTGGTATAAGTCATCAGTAAACACTGTCTTAACCTGAAAGTTATTCTTTAGAAGTTTTTTTAGATTACAAATGCTATATCTATAACACATAAAATTATTAGATATTTTAAAATTTACATCAATTTTGAGAACTTTTTTATAAGGACTTTTTTTTTTCATTTCATCTAAGCTCTCAAATTTATTGCCCTAGGATTTTTGAAAATATTTTGTATGATTAATTTAATATTGTAAGATTCATGTGAAAAATTCTCTCATTTTTTGTTAGGTTGGTGTTTTTCTCTCTTTCTCTTCATATAGTTAATAATTTTATGAATAAATGAATAAAATTTCTTTATTATTGCCCTTTTTCTAATGTTTGATTTTTTCAGAAATCATTTTATTCTTTTACTTATTTAAGAGTCACAGTCTTTATTTTTATCTTGCCTTTTAGGCAAAGAGCTTAGATAATTGCATTTAGACCATTCTACTTTCCTACAATGAGCATTTGGAAATACATTTTGCTCTGAGTCCTGTTTTTGCTGCATCATGCAGATTTTGATATTACTTTTTTTTATTCATCCCAATTACACTACATTCTATTTCTGTTTTTTTTCTTTCTAAATCAGCTACTGTAAATTATTTCCAATATTATTATCATTGTGGTTAGAAAATCTAGTCTATAGCTAAAATTGCTTTTCTTGTTCAGTCATTAAGTCATGTTTGATTCTTTGTAACCCAATGGACTGTAGCATGCCAGGTTTCCCTGTTCTTCACTGTCTCACGGAGTTTGCTCACACTTATGTCCATTAAGCTAATAATGGCATCCAACCATCTCATTGTCTGTTGCCCTATTCTCCTCAGTCTTCCCCAGTATCAAGGTCTTTTCCAGTGGGTTAGGTCTTTGCATCAAGTAGCCAAAGTTTTGGAGCTTCAGCATCAGTCCTTCCAAATAATATTCAGGGTTGATATCCTTTAGGATTGACTTGATCTGCTTGTTGTCCAAGGGACTCTCAAGAGTCTTCTCCAGCACCACAATTTGAAAATATCAATTATTGGGTGCTCAGCCATTTTTACGTACCAACTCTCACATTCATACATGACTACTGGAAAAACCATAGCTTTGATTATACAGATCTTTGTTGGCAAAGTGATGTTTCAGCTTTTTAATATACTATCTAGGTTTGTAATACCTTTTCTTCCAAAGAGCAAGTATCTTTTAATTTCATTGCTTCAGTCACATTGGCAGTGATTTTGACTGAAAATAAAACTTGTCACTGTTTCCACTTTTTCCCCACCCAGTTGCCATGAAGTGATGGGATCAGTTGCCATAATCCTCGTTTTCTGAATGTTGAGTTTTAAGCCAGATTTTTCATTATCTTCTTTCACCCTTATCAAGAGGCTCTTTAATTCCTCTTTACTTTCTGCCATTAGAGTTGTATCATTTCCATATATGAGTCTGTTGATATTTCTCTCAGCAATCTTAATTCCAGCTTGGGATTCATCCAGTCCATCATTTCACATGATGTGCATGCATGCATGCTAAGTTACTTCAGTCGTGTCTGACTGTATGTGACTCTATGGGCTGTAGACTGCCAGGCTCCTCTGTCCATGGGATTCTCCAGGCAAGAACACTGGAGTGGGTTGCCATTCCCTTTTCTAAGGGGTCTTCCAGGCCCAGGGATTGAAGCTGCATCTCTTACAAGTCTTCTGCTTTGACAGGTAGGTTCTTTACCATAAGCACAACACTGGAAGCACAGTCTTCAAGTAAGTTAAATAAGCAGGGTAACAGTAAACACCCTTGATGTACTCCTTTCCCAATTTTGAGCTAGTCTCTTGTTCCATATTGGTTCTAAGTGTTGCTTCTTGACTTGCATATAGGATTCTCAGGAGACAGGTAAGGCGGTCTGATATTCTCATTTCTTTTAGAATTTTCATCAGTTAGTTTTCATCCACATAGTTAAAGTATTTTCATAATTAATGAAGCAGAAGTAGGTGTTTTTCTGGATTCCATTGCTTTTTCTATGGTCCAACGGATGTTCCTCTGCTTTTTCTAAACCCAACTTGTGAATCTGGGAATTCTTGGTTCTCACACTGCTGAAGCGTAGCTTATAGGATTTTGAGTATAAACTTGCTAGCATGTGAAATGAGTGCAATTGTATGGTAGTTGAACATTCTTTGGCTGCACAATCTCTAATTTAGTTCAAAGTCTAGGCAGAGATTTTTCTTTTCTATCATTTTTTTGTTCAAAGAGTTAATAATTGTGTATTGTGTTTTAGAATTTATAAAATACTATAATCATCAAAATAATATTTTTGTCTTACTTTACAAAACAATGAAACTGCAATGTTTTAAGTGAATTGACTACTCCACAATGATAGCAAGCATATGATTTGAAATTTTAACCAAAGATTTAGATGTCAGCTTCAATGCCATTTTGAACACATAGTAGCATTAACTGGAAAAGTAAACTGCCTGGTCTGAATACAATTGTTCCCCAGTATCATTATAGCAAATCAAATTGCACATTTTGAAAGTGGTGATTTATTTTACTAAACAGTCATTCACAATAACCAGAATTCTCAAGGAGGCTGGTCAGAGTTTGATGGAGCCATTGTGACCTTACACTTCGTTAACAGCTTCAGAGGACATGGCCTTTATTTCTTGGCTTCAGAATCAGTCATTTCTAAGTAATAGAGTTCATCTACTAAAGATCTGTTGAAGCTTTGAAATCAAGCCAGAGCTAATTTATTTTCCCTCATATGTTTTTACAGGACCTCTTTCTTGGTATATTCATTTTACACTTAGATAATTAATTCCAATATTCTTAATCAGCAGAACTATTTCTCCTATAAGAATACCATTGTTTCCATATGAATAATTTAAAATATGATTCCTCAAATAACACTTCTAAATACACACATATTTCCAGTGATGTTACCTTTATATAAAAGAAGCAATAATATTTATGTAAAAAATTCCATTTATGCCACTATGAGCAGAAAAAGTGCTTTGTTGAGATTTATTATCTCTAATGTTGCATACATTTCAGTCACTCAAACATCACTTTGGCAATTGAACTCAGAAAAATATCTGTGGACAGCTGTTATTCTAAATAGACAAGGAAGGTAAGCCAGAGGGCTATGAAAACCCTTAAAGGCTTCTCAGTTGACTCTTTTTTCATTAATGAGTGGTTGGTAAATGATTTGTGTTTTGGAGTTATTCAAATCAAACAAAAAAAAATGCAATATGTTTTGCCCAATATGGAATGACAGTCATGTGTAATACAGGTCTGTCAAATACCATTAATAGTCACTTCTCAAAAAAAATCACCTTCAATGGATGAAAATGTTCCCTAGTCAGAAGCCCTGCTGCTCTGTAGAATGTGCTTGTTTTTCTATTCCCTTCATTTGAGACTAAAGAGGCACTGATGAGTGTGAGATACCATACTGAGTCTCAGCCACCCAGTGACGGGGAGACTTGAACACTCAATTTTCAATAATTACAATTATATATTAATTCTTTTTAGAAAGATTCAGAAAAAAGAGTGAGTCTCAACCCCATAAGATGTATAGGGAGTGTGCATGATGAGATAGCTAATGATTTCCAGAAGACAAATGATAATGAGGCAACAAAACAAACAGAAAACAATGGGAATCAGTAAACCCAATGTAGTCAATCCCAAAGAAAAGGCACACTTTGAGGAAAAGAACCTCATAATCAGCATAGGGGAAAAATGTAAGTTATCTTGTCAAATAAGCAGAATAAAATAAGGGATGAGCAAAAAAATCATAATAATGAATTTGATGAAAGAAAATTCAAAGATTGCATGATGAAGAACAACATATGGCAAAGCAAAAGAAAGGCAGCCAAGACTATTCAAGGGAAACAAACAAATCCCCAAAGCAGAGTCAAGTAAATGTACACAGCAGGAGACAAGGAGGAGAGTGCAGTATGAAGGGGACTTCAGTTAAGCCTAGTGGAATTGTTGTAGTTTGTACTTGGCTCTTTTGAGCTGATTTTGAAAAGGATGGATTATTGTGTTAGAATTAATGAGGGAATCCCCTGAAATTTGTGTGGAAATGTGTCAATAGGAATCCAAATACAATTATTAACTTGCTTAAATGGCTTGAATATTTTAGCATAAACACAAAGATATCTATGTACAAGTGCCTAAATTTGACATAGGACAATTTTTCCTTCTACTTAAAGTTCAATTAAAGATGGAAAGAACCTTTGTTCCTTTGTCTTTCTTACAAGAAACACATTTCTAA
This sequence comes from Aepyceros melampus, assembly GCA_006408695.1. Taxonomy (NCBI): domain Eukaryota; kingdom Metazoa; phylum Chordata; class Mammalia; order Artiodactyla; family Bovidae; genus Aepyceros; species Aepyceros melampus. Next base: position 84,148 of record SJXQ01006126.1, read on the forward strand.
AAACAAAATCAACTAGAATAGTGGCAAATCTAGCATTTTACTAACCGTGGCATATTCATTATAAGTAAAGTTGATGCAACCTTTTTAATAGGATCCAATTACTGCAAATTTGGTTATTTTAGAAATGAGGATACAGACTCTGATAAATATTTTATGGAATAGTAGTATTTGAAAATAAAAATATACAATTACAATCTCTTTAATAAGTAATATTCAAAAATAATTGCCTTTATGTAAACAGCACTGGCATGATAGATAGTAAAAAAGATATAAGGAAGAACGACTCAGTCATTTTTGAGATTAAGTTGCTATCTCTTAAGAATTCATGAAATCAGTAGGAAAATATTAAAGTTCTTACAACCAATTGTTAAAATGGCAGAAAAGAGTATAATCATCTGATATTTATTCTAAGTACAATAATTTAAGATAAATTATTGTTCTACCTTATGAGTTAAATTGAAACAGGCAAAATTCATGCAGTAGAAAAATAAATGGGCTGTTCAAATTCCTCTGCTTTCAATTAGTTTGGGGCTGTTAATTTCCAAAAGAATAATAGTCTTTTTTTAATTATAAATTTATTTTAGGAATATGAAGATGCTTCTGTACATTTTCTATTATTGTACATGCACAAAAATGGGATTACTAGGTCATATGATCTCTTCAAGAAATTAGAGACACCAAGGGAACATTTCATGCAAAGATGGGCTCGATAAAAGACAGAAATGGTCTGGACCTAACAGAAGCAGAAGGTATTAAGAGGTGGCAAGAATACACAGAAGAACTGTACAAAAAATATCTTCATGACCCAGATAATCATGATGATGTGATGACTAATCTAGAGCCAGATATCTTGAAACGTGAAGTCAAGTGGGCCTTAGAAAGCATCACTATGAACAAAGCTAGTGGAGGTGATGGAATTCCAGTTGAGCTATTTCAAATCCTGAAAGATGATGCTGTGAAAGTGCTGCACTCAATTTGCCAGCAAATTTGGAAAACTCAACAGTGGCCACAGGACTGGAAAAGGTCAGTTTTCATTCCAATTCCAAAGAAAGGCATGCCAAAGAATGCTGAAACTACCACACAATTGCACTCATCTCACATGCTAGTACAGTAATGCTCAAAATTCTCCAAGCCAGACTTCAGCAATATGTGAACCGTGAACTCCCTGACGTTCAAGCTGGTTTTAGAAAAGGCAGAGGAACCAGAGATCAAATTGCCAACATCCACTGGATCATGGAAAAAGCAAGAGAGTTCCAGAAAAACATCTATTTCTGCTTTATTGACTATGACAAAGCCTTTGACTGTGTTGATCACAATAAACTGTGGAAAATTCTGAAAGAGATGGGAATAGCAGACCACCTGACCTGCCTCTTGAGAAATCTGTATGCAGGTCAGGAAGCAACAGTTAGAACTGGACATGGAACAACAGACTGGTTCCAAATAGGAAAAGGAGTACGTCAAGGCTGTATATTGTCACCCTGCTTATTTAACTTATATGCAGAGTACATCATGAGAAATGCTGGACTGGAAGAAACACAAGCTGGAATCAAGATTGCTGGGAGAAATATCAATAATCTCAGATATGCAGATGACACCACCCTTATGGCAGAAAGTGAGGAGGAGCTAAAAAGCCTCTTGTTGAAAGTGAAAGAGGAGAGTGGAAAAGTTGGCTTAAAGCTCAACATTCAGAAAACGAAGATCATGGCATCTGGCCCCATCACTTCATGGGAAATAGATGGGGAAACAGTAGAAACAGTGTCAGACTTTGTTTTTTTGGGCTCCAAAATCACTGCAGATGGTGACTGCAGCCATGAAATTAAAAGGCGCTTACTCCTTGGAAGAAAAGTTATGACCAACCTAGATAGTATATTCAAAAGCAGAGACATTACTTTGCCGACTAAAGTCCGTCTAATCAAGGCTATGGTTTTTCCTGTGGTCATGTATGGATGTGAGAGTTGGACAGTGAAGAAGGCTGAGCACTGAAGAATTGATGCTTTTGAACTGTGGTGTTGGAGAAGACTCTTGAGAGTCCCTTGGACTGCAAAGAGATCCAACCAGTCCATTCTGAAGGAGATCAGCCCTGGGATTTCTTTGGAAGGAATGATGCTAAAACTGAAGCTCCAGTACTTTGGCCACCTTATGCGAAGAGTTGACTCATTGGAAAAGACCCTGATGCTGGGAGGGATTGGGGGCAGGAGGAGAAGGGGACGACCGAGGATGAGATGGCTGGATGGCATCATGGATTCAATGGACGTGAGTCTGAGTGAAGTCCGGGAGTTGGTGATGGACAGGGAGGCCTGGCCTACTGCGATTCATAGAGTCGCAAAGAGTCGGACACGACTGAGCGACTGAACTGAACTGACTGATGATAGTCAGGAAGATCCTCTGGAGAACAGAATGGAAACCCACTCCATTATTCTTTCCTGGAGAATTCCATGGACAAAGGAGCCTGGCGTGCTACAGTCCATGGATATGTAGAGTTGGACATTTTCACTTTCATTTTCATGCTACTTCATTTTTCTGTCTTTTAAGGAATACCCATACTGGTCTCCATGGTGATTATATCAATTTACATTCCCACTGATAGTGTAGGAGTGTTCCCTTCTCTCCATAACTTCTCCAGTGTTTATTGTTTGTAGATTTTTTGATAATGGTCATTCTGACTAGTGTGAGGTGATATTTCATTTTAGTTTCAATTTGCATTTTTCTCTTAATTATGGATGTTGACAATCAATTCACGTTTTTTGGCCATCTGTATGTCTTCTTTGGACAAATGTCTATTTTAGTCTCCCACCTAATTTGTTACTGGATTATTTGGTATTGAGCTGTATGAGCTCTTTGTATGCCTGGTGACTAATCCCTAGTCTATTGCTTCATTTGCAAATTCTCCCATTCTGAAGTTGACATTTTTTGTTTACTCATTTTGTTTGTTTGTTTTGAAAAAGCTTTTAACTTTGATTACATTCCATTTGTTTATATTTGTTTTTGTTTTCACTACTCTAAGAGATGGATCTAAAAAGATAATGCTGCAGTTTATGCCAAAGAGTATTCTCCTTATGCTTTCGGTTAAGAGTCATATAGAGTCCAGTCTTAAATTCAGGTTTTTGATCCATTTTGAATTTGTGTGTGTGTGTGTTTGGTATTAGGGAGTGTTCCCACTTCATTGTTTTAAATGTAGCTGTTCAGCTTTCCCAGCATCACTTATAAAATATACTGTCTTTTCTCCGTTGTAAATTCTTGCCTCATTGTCATAGAATAGGTGACCATGGGTGTGTGAGTTTATATCCAGACCTTCCCTCCTATTCCATTAATCTTTATTTCTATTTTTGAGCCAGTACTATACTCTTTTGATTACTGTAGCTTTGTTGTATAGTTTAAAGCCAGGGAGCCTGATTCTTTCAGCTTTTTTTTTTTTTTTTCAAGATTTCTTAGGCTATACAGAGTCTTTTGTGTTTCCATACAAAATGGTGAAATTTTATTTTTATTCTGTGAAAAATTCCATTGGCAATTTGATACAGATTGTATTGAATCTATAAATAGCTCTGGGTAGGTATAGTCATTTCAAAGTATTGACTCTTCCAATCCAATAACATGGTATATCTTTCAATCTCTGTGCATTGTTTATTATTTCTTTCATCAGTATATTATATTTTTCTGAGTACATATCATTTGACTCCATAGTTATTCTTAGGTATATTTGTTGTTGCAGTGGTAAATGGAATTGTTTCCTAAATCTCATTTTCTGATCTTTTACTGTTAATGTATGGGAATGAAAGAGATTTCTGTATATTAATTTTGTATCCTGCATAAACTTTATCAAATAAATTTATGAGCCCCAGTCACTTTCTGGTAGCATCTTTAGGATTTTCTATGTATATTATCATATCATATGCAAATAATGACAGTTTTACTTCTTTTCTAATTTGGATTTATGTTATTTCTTTTTTCTTCTCTGAGTGTCATGGCTAGGACTTCCAAACCTATGCTGAATAATAGTAGTGAAAGTGGACACCTTTGTTTTGTTCTTGACTTAGAGGAAATATTTTCATTTCTTCACCATTGATGATGATGTTTGCTGTGGATCTGTTGAATATGGCCTTTATTACATTGAGGGAATTACCCTTTATGTCCATTTGTAGATGTTTTATCATAAATGGGTATCTAATTTTGTTGAAAGCTTTTTCTGCATCTATTGAGATGATCACATGATTTCTATTCTTCAGTTTGTTAATACGGTGTATCACATTGACTGATTTGTATATATTGAAGGATCCTTGCATCCCTCAGACAAATTCTACTTGATCAGGGTGTATGATCCTTTCAATATGCTGTTGGATTCTGTTTGCTAGTATTTTATTGAGGATTTTAACATCTGTATTTATCATTGATATTGGCTTTTAAGTGTTTTTTTTTTTCAATATATTTGTCTAATTTTAGTATCAGGGTGATGGTTGCCTCATAAAATGAGCTTGGAGGTGTTCTTCCATCTGCAGTTTTTTGGAAGAGTTTGAGAAGGATAGGCTTTAGCTCTTCTCTAACCCTTTAAGTTATAAAATTATCTCAGAATAAAACTCTTTCATAAGCATTTATTAGGTCATTTATATCATTGATTTTGTTTTCTGTTGCAGACTTTAAAAAAGAAAACAACATTTTCTTTATCATCTGAGTTCTAATGTACTATTTTTCAGATATATTAGAACAACCAGCTTTTAAACAAATTCTTAAGTAAAGCTGAGCTTAACCTAAGAGTGACAAATCTGTATCCATTGAAGTCCTGACCATAATGAACCTAAGCTTCACTCACCAGCTTTTTTCCACAGGATTCCATAGGTGCATACAAAGGCAGGAGCAAGGAAAGGTGGACCTGATAGAGGCACTCTCAATGGTGTTGCAAGGCTTGCTAAGACTTGAGGTTAAAACTGGTGTAATTATATTGGTCCATCTTTGTTCTACACCCCTCATGAATGAAAGATAAGTGCAAGACCTACTTGTTCCCCAAACTCTTCTCTGATAAGAACCAAAGAAAATTCCTACTATAAAAAGAACAAACAACATTCCTTTCCCCCAAATTAGACCCTTCTCTCATATAAGGTGAAAATCAACTACCACTCAAGGGAATAAAGAAAATCTACTCACACCCCCAGTCCCTGACCTAATACCACATGAATGTTAGCTGGCATCCTTCCATAAGTGGTGGTGATACTAACAAAAGCCCTATAATAGTAAAGGACCAAAGACATAAAATCTATTCAGGGTCAATGATTGATTGAATCATTGACTTGAAGCACTTGTAGTGATTCAAAACAAAAGTATACTGCTTCTATAGGATGATCTAGAAATGATGATCACAAGAACCCACTGATATAAACCAAAGTTACACTGTTGCACAGTGAAGGACAGAAAACTCACATGTACCTTAGACCCTGTCCTGGGTTACAGGCAGAGGTTGAGGCATTAATACTTAGGAAGATTCATTTCTGGAGGTGCAAGGTCACAGAGCAAAACTATGACAGATTAGAAAAACAGAGTCAAGAAATCCTTAATCTCCATCATAAGTCTGGCACAAATAAATGGAAAATTATCCAACATATATGTATTAATATCTGGAGAATGAAGGAAAAACAATGAAGTAAAGAAAAAATAGAACAGATATTAACTGTGGATTTTCAAAATTAATGAAAAATACCAAACCACAGATCTAAGAAATACAAAGAAACTAAAAAAACAGAATATAGAAAATGAGTTATTTAACTAATTATTATATATTTTCTTCTTTTTTTTCTGTGTGTTCAATTATTTTGTTAGGGAAGATAGCATTTAGATTGTGTTACTACTTCAAGTCTGAACTCAAATCAGAATGTTTGTGTATTGCTAATTCATGTAGATAGGTTAAATACTTACTACCAGTATTTCTGTGTTTTTTTTTTAATTTTTAAATTCATTAAATTATCTCTTGCTTCTCTCAGTCTTTCTAAAAGATTCATTAATAATTTCTTGGGAATAAAAATTGTCTGTTATTACAAAGTCAAAATGATTTTCTGTTGGTTTTATTTAGTTTGAAACTGTGTAAAATTCTTGGATCACTTATTTGTTTGTTTTCCCTGAAGATGTGTAAAAAGTGTTGCACTAACTTCTAGCCTTGACAATTGCTCTGGAGAAGGCTAGGACCAGCTATAATTCTTTTAAGCTTTTGTGAATAACATATCATTCCTGCTTTGCAGAACAAGACACATTAAAATGTATTTTTTGAAGTCAATTAACTTTACAACATACCAGATGGAATTAATTCTTCAGGATCCTCATACATTCAGTCTTCTTTATTATAAGAAAGTCTTTCTAGTTTTTATTTGTTTTAATTTATCTCTATTTTCTCGCTATGCTTATCTTTCAATATAAGTTTTTCTTTAGTTATTCCAATTATACAAAGGTAAACTACTGGAGTCTCTGATTATCCTGAAACTATCCTGTCAGCATGCATAGTTGGTAGTGATATCGGTAAAGAACCCATCTCCTGATACAGAAGACATAAGAGACATGAGTTTGATCCCTGGGTTGGGAATATCCCATGGAGAAGGACATGACAACCCACTCCAGTATTCTTGCCTAAGGATTCTGATGGATAGAGGAGATTGGTGGGCTACAGTCCATAGGGTCGCACAGAGTTAGACATGACCAAAGCAACTTAACACTCACATGTTCATATTACAGAAACTCACTATTATTTTAAATAATTATTGTTCAGATCTTTGTCACTACAAGTCAAATCTAATGCTGAATGATCAATTTTGTTCCTTCTTTTATTCATGTAGAATAGTTGTTTAGAACATGAGCTATTTCATTTTTGTAAATATTCATCTTAACTGACATGATATTTACATGAGCATCAGTTTGAAAGAAAATATTTCAGGAATTTGCCAAGGACTGTTTCAGGTCACATGTGAGAGGGTAACAGACAGGGAGGCCAGAGGTCCCCATGAGGCAGGAGGAAATAAACTGCAAGTGGCAGACGTTTTTGTTTTTCCGTCTCTACACAAAATTAAAGGAGGCTTCTTGACAACACCTGTTTCTGCTTTGAGCTAATCAATGCATTTTTCTTATGGAAATATTTTTCTTAAGCTATGTTAATGAAACTGTGTATTTGCTTTGGAATTTGTCTTTCTTCAAAAAGGTTCCATCTAAGACTTTTTTTTTTTTTTTTTTCCTTCAAATCTTGGGCTGGTAATGGCTCAACAAACCAGTATTCATGTCAACTGTTCTATGGCCAGAGATGACACACCTCAGGTCATTCTATCTCAAAAATGCATATTGTGGAAGAGGAGCCTCGTGAAACTCCCTCAGCCTTGAGGTATCTCTCTTATCTGATTAATAGCTTCCTAACAGATATAAAACACCTTGCTAAAAACTAGCAAGGGGGCGTTCTTTTTACCCTCTTCTGATGTCTACATCAGAAGCTTTCTCTATCTCTCTTATACTTTAATAAAATTATGTTACACAAAAAATTCCAATGGTCAAGCTTGGTCTCTGGCCCCAGATCAAAATCCTCTCCTCCAGAGGGTACAAATCCTGGCATAGCACAGAGCTCTCAGCAGCAACCTTTCATAGGGAACTATTCTGTGCATATGATTAGTCTAAACCTCAAACCTGAAAAATGGGAAAACAAAATCATAACCTTATCTTCATATGTAAAATACTATAATTCACTCTACCACAAAAGTCAGAAGGTTTCCTTGTACATGGTGATTTATGATTCACTCTTAGCCTTCTGCTTAGTCTCTCAGCTATGTCTGGCTCTTTGTGAACCTACGGACTGTAGCCTGACAGGTTTCTCTGTCCATGGGAATTCTCCAGGTATGAATGCTGAAGTTGGTTGCCATGCCTTATTCCAAGGGATCCTCCAATCCAGGGATCAAACCCAGATATCCTGCATTGCAGGCACATTCTTTACTGTCTGAGCCACACTTAGTTTTATGTTGTCTTATTCTGGGTATCAAAGCCAGGTTCATTCCTGTTTTCTGTATATGCATCTTTTCTTCATTGCTGCAAACAAGGGATTTAGGAAGGGCACTATAGACTGACGTGTTCACTGTGAAAAAGTGTGTTATTTTAGTCTCTGCCCAAGATTATCAATCACAGTACTGTTTAACCTGGCTACCATTTTACTTCCTCAAAGCATAGTTCTTTTTTTTTAATTATGTTTTGCATTTAGCTATACCTATATTTCAATAAAAATTAACTTATTTGAATATTTATATTTTTATGTTTTTGTTAAATTGCATCCAAGAACAAAAGACATGTGGTTATTTTTGCAGATTTAAAAAATATATTCATTTAGTTTAATTAGAGGCTAATTACTTTACAATAGTGTGGTGATTTTTGACTTACATCGACACAATTCAGCCACAAGTGTACATGTGTCCCCACATCCTGACCTCCCACCTCCTTCTTCACCCTATCCCTCTGGGTTGTCCAGGGTACCAGCTTTAAGTGTTCCACTTCTTGCGTCAAACTTGCACTGGTCATCTATTTTACATATGTTAATATGTTTTTCTGGAACTCTCTTGCTTTTTCGATGATCCAACATATGTTGGCAATTTCACCTCTGGTTCCTCTGGCTTTTCAAAATCCAGCTTGAACATCTGCAAGTATATGGTTCACCTGGTATTGAAGCCTGGCTTGGAGAATTTTGAGCATTATTTTGCTAGCATGTGACATGAGTGCATTTGTGTGGTAGTTGGAACAATCTTTGGTATTGCTTTTCATTGGGATTGAAATGAAAACTGACCTTTTCCAGTCCTGTGGCCACTGCTGAGTTTTCCAGATTTGCTGGCATATTGAGGGCAGAACTTTCACAGCATCATCTTTTATGACTTGAAATAGCTTAGCTGGAATTCCATCACCTCCACTAGCTTTGTTCATATGATGCTGCCTAAGGCCCACCACACTTCACATTTGAGGATGTCTGGCTCTAGATGAGTGATCACACCATCATGATTATCTAGGTCATGTATAGTTCTGTGTTTTCTTGTCATCTCTTCTTAATATCTTCTGCTTCTGTTAAGTCCAGACAATTTATGTTCTTTATTGTGCCCATAATTGCATGAAATGTACCCTTAGTAGCTCTAATTTTCTTGATGAGATCTCTAGTTTTTCCCATTCTATTATTTTCCTCTGTTTCTTTGCATTGATCACTAAGGAAGGCTTTCTTATCTCTCCTTGCTATTCTTTGGAACTCTGCATTCAAATGGGTATATCTTTCCTTTCTTCCTTGTCTTTAGCTTCTCTTCATTTCTCACCTCTTCGTAAGGCTTCCTCAGGCAAACATTTGCCTTTTTACATTTATTTTCCTTGCTGATAGTCTTGATCCCTTCCTCCTGTACAATATCATGAACATCCATTCATAGTTCTTCAGGCAATCTGTCTATCAGAACTAATCCATTGAATCCATTTGTCACTTCCACTGTAAAATCAAAAAGGATTTCATTTAGCTCATACCTGAATGGTCGAGTGGTTTTCCCTAGTTTCTTCAATTTCAGTTAGAATTTTGCAGTAAAGCGTTCATGATCTGAGCCACAGTCAGCTCCTGGTCTTGTTTTTGCTGACATTATAGAACTTCTCCATCTTTGGCTGCAAAGAATATAATCAATCTGATTTCAGTATTGACTATCTGGTGATGTCCATGTGTAGAGTCTTCCCTGCTGTTGTTGGAAGAGGGTGTTTGCTATGACCAATGCATTCTTTTCTCAACACTTTGTTAGCTTTTGACCTGCTTCATTTTGTACTCCCAAGCCAAATTTGCCTGTTACTCCAGGTGTCTCTTGACTTTCTACTTTTGCTTTCTTCTCCCCTGTAATGAAAAGAACATCTATTTTGGGCGTAGTTCCAGAAGGTCTTATAGGTCTTCATAGAATTGTTCAACTTCAGTTTCTTCTGCATTACTGGTTGGGGAAGACACTTGGATTACTGTGATATTGAATGTTTTGCTTTGGAAATGAAAAGAGATCATTCTGTCTTTTTTGAGATCAAATTGCCAACATCTATTGGATCACGGAAGAAGCAAGACAGTTATCAGAAAACATGTACTTCTGCTCTATTAACTATAATAAAACCTTTGACTGTGTGGATCACAACAAACTGTGTAAAATACTTAATGAGATGGGAATACCAAACCATCTGACCTGCCTCCTAAGAAACCTGTATGCAGGTAAAGAAGAAACAGAACCAGAAATGGAACACTGGCCTGGGTCCAAACTGGGAAAGGAACAAATCAAAGCTTTTGTCACCTTGCTTATTTAACTTATATGCAGATTACAACATGTGAACAGCCAGGCTGGATGAAGCACATGCTAAGATCAAGATGTCCTGGAGAAATATAAATAACTTCACAGATGCAGATGACACTGCCCTTATGGCAGAAAGTGAAGAAGAACTGAAGAGCCCCTTGATGAAAGTGAAAGAGGAGAGTGAAAAAGTTGGCTTAAAACTCAACAGTCAGAAAATTAATATCATGGCACCCGGTCCCATCACTTCATGGCAAATAGATGGGAAAACAATGGAAACAGTGACAGAATTCATTTTCTTGGGCTGCAAAGTCACTGCACATGGTGACTGCAGACATGAAATTAAAAGATGCTTGCTTCTTGGAAGAAAATCTATGAACAACTGAGACAATATATGAAAAAAGAAGAGACATTACTTTGGCAACAAAAGTCCATCAGTCAAAGTTGTGGTTTTTCCAGTAATCATGTACAGATGTGAGAGTTGGACTATAAAGAAAGTTGCATGCTGAAGAATTGATGTTTTTGAACTGTAGTGTTGGAGAAAGCTCTTAAGAGTCTCTTGGACTGCAAGGGGATCCAAGCAGTCAATCATATAAGAAATTAGTCCTGAATATTCATTGAAAGGACTGATACTGAAGCTGAAACTCCAATACTTTGGCCATCTGATATGAAAAAGCTACTCACTAGTTCCATTCTTCTTTCTCAAGATGGCTTTGGCTATTTGAGGTTTTTTGTGTTTCCATACAAATTGTGAGATTATTTGTTCTATCTCTGTGAAAAATACCGCTGGTACCTTGATAGGAATTGCATTGAATCTGTAGATTGCTTTGGGTAGTATACTCATTTTCACTCTATTGATTCTTCTGATCCATGAACATGGTATATTTCTCCATCTATCAGTGTCCTCTTTGATTTCTTTCATTGGTGTTTTATAATTTTCTATATATAGGTATTTAGTTTCTTTAGAAGGTATATTCCTAAGTATTTTATTCTTTTCATTGCAATGGTGAATGGAATTGATTCCTTAATTTCTTTTTCTACTTTCTCATTATTAGT